>SJYC01020770.1:0-61947 GCA_006408675.1 Madoqua kirkii
AATTGTCCGGTCCCTGGTGCCAAACACGTTGGTGACCACTGTCTCAGATAATCAGCAGTGTTATGGACCGTTTTGTCCTTCAAATACATATATTGAAGCATTGATCCTCAATTCGACTGTATTTGGAGATGTGCCTTTAAGGAGGTAATTAAAGTGGCTCTGTTGTAAAGAATCCGCCTTCCTAGGCTGGAGATCTGGGTTTCTTCCTGGGTTGGGAAGATTCCCCTGAAGAAGGGAATGGCAACCCACTCCAGTATTTTTCCTTGGAGAATCCCATGGACAGAGGACCCTGGTGTGCTACAGTCTGTGGGTTCACAAAAAAAGTGAGACAGGACTTAGTGACTAAACAACAAGGTTGAAGGAGGTCATAAAGGTGGGGCTAATCTAGCAGGACTCTGAGTAAGAGGTAGAGACTCCAGAAATGCTCACAGAGAAACGGCTGTGTGAGGACACAGGGAGAGCTCATCCAGCTTCAAGCCAAGGACAGAGAAGGTCCTTGGTCTCAGCAGAAGGTCCAGCGCTGCTGTCTCCATGGTCTTGGACTTCTAGCCACCAGAAGAGGAAGAAGTAAATTTCTGTTGTTTAAGCCCCCTGCCCACCCCACCCCCCGTAGTTTCTATTATGGCAGCCCTAGCAGCCCTTGTCAACAAAGGTCCGTCTAGTCAAAGCTATGGTTTTTTCAGTAGTCATGTATGGATGTGAGAGTTGGACCATAAAGAAAGTTGAGTGCCGAAGTATTGATGCCTTTGAACTGTGATGTTGGAGAAGACTCTTGAGAGACCCTTAGACTCCAAGGAGATCAAACCAGTCAATTCTAAAGGAAATCAGTCCTGAATATTCATTGGAAGGACTGACAGCTGAAGCTGAAACTCCAGTACTTTGGCCACTTGATGAGAAGAACTGACTCATTGGAAAAGACCCTGATGCTGGGAAAGATTGAAGACGGGAGGAAAAGGGGACGATAGAGAGTGAGATGGTTGGATGGCTGACTCAATGGACATGAGTTTGAGCAAGCTCCAGGAGTTGGTGATGGACAGGGAGGCCTGGTGTGCTGCAGTCCATGGGGTTGCTGAGCCACTGAACTGAGCAGACTGATAATACAGGGTCTGAGGGGAAGGGTGGAGGAGTGGCGGCGGCGGCGGCAGCAATGTGTCCAGTGGAAAGACATTTTCATTGGCCCTTGCAAACAGGGGTAGCCAGTGAGCTGTCTGCAGGGAGTTCTGGTTGCATCTCTTGGTAAAGTTTATTAAAAGTGACTGACCCAGCCATGGTGCAGGCCTTCTTCCGTTTCCTCCTTGTTGCCTGTTATGTGAATCTGGTGGCTGGAGCTACGGTGGCCTTCTTGTGACCATGAGGTGACCTTGAAAGCAGAAGCCAGTAGTTACAGTAGTGGAGCAGAAAGGATGGTACCACCTGGGAACAGGTAGATGTGGAGTGCTGTGCCAGCCCACTCTTGCCTATTTCCACACATGTATTGCGTGAGATAGCAATCTGTCTTGTTTAAGCCTCAGTTGTTGGGGTTTTTTTTTTAACCTACATGCAACCAAACCTAATTGTAATTGATATCTCTGTGAACAAGCTTATTTGAACCAATGATAATAAATAGTAACATTTATTTTTCTTATCCCTGTTTCTACTGAGTCAGGATTATATTTCTTAGGACCTGCCAAAATTAGGGATGATTTTCTACTCTGAGCCAGGTCTTGCTTGGATTCTTTTCATGGCAGCGAATCAGGCACCTTAGGACCCCAAGAGTCACACCTGGCTTCAGGTTGCTTTGTGCTCTTCTGTTTTGGATTTTTAAGCCCTGCTCTTATTTCTTCAGCAGTACTCAGATAATACCGGCACAGATTTTAACCGTCTGGGTGGTTTCTTTGTTGTTGGATGCCAGGCTGGTGTGGCCCCCTTGGTCACCAGCTTCACCCAGGAGTTTGCCTGTAGCCAGTAGCCAGGCTCTTGGGATGAGGGGGTGGAAGCAGAGGGAGGAAGAGCAGCTATGTCAAATGGGGGTGGAAGAGGGGAGGAGATGTCCTGACCCTTGTGTTCAGTTCTGCTGAGGGAAACACTATGGGCCCAGTACTTAAGTTGTAATTACTGACCTCATTTGGACCATTAAGGGTCAGCTTTTTTTGCTTTTTGTTAGAAACATTATTTATAATAGTTTACAGATGTTGCAGATTTTTAGCTCCTTGAGGCAGTACCAAGGGCTTTCCTGGTGGCCCAGATGGTAAAGAACCCGCCTGCCAATGCAGGAGACCTCGGTTTGATCCCTGGGTCAGGAAGATCCCCTGGAGAGGAAATGGCAACCCACTCCAGTATTCTTGCCTAGAGAATCCCATGGATGGAGGAGCCTGGTGGGGGACTACAGTCCATAGGGTCGCACAGAGTTGGACATGTCTGAGGGGCTGAGCGCCCACACACACCTTTCCCAATATAAAGGAGAAGTCACAGTAGGCATCAGGGATTCATTAGATCTCTTATTGATTGAGAGTCTCCCTTAAGGCCACGTCTTAGAGGTACAATCACTAAGCCGCTTCCAAAGAACCAGGTAAGTGCTGATTTGAACTACCAGAACATGTTAGTAAGTTTTACATAGTATAAAAGGGAAAAACTGGACTCAAGAGTTTCATCTGTTCAGAAGGGTTGAACATCTAGTATGCGCCAGACACTGGAGTTTTTGCAGGAAGAACCCGACCTAGCCTGTCTGTACTCTCATGGAGCTTGCAGTCTCGGAAGGGAAGGTGACATTGAACCGGAGCACCAGGGGCAGGACTTCGGTCTGCCCAGTGCTGTGGAGTTGTCCAGGGTGCTGTGACAGGTGTTTCAGGGACATTGTTCCGTCGCTCAGTCGTGTCCGACTCTGCGACCCCATGGAATGTAGCCCTCCAGTTTCCTCTGTCCCTGGGATTCTCCAGGCAAGAATATTGGAGTGGGTTGCCATGCCCTCCTCCAGGGGATCTTCCCCACCCAGGGATCAAACCCATGTCTCTTGTGTCTCCTGCATTGCAGGCGGATTCTTTACTGCTGGGCCACCAGGAACTGATGAGGCTTTACTGGAAATCTGGAGCTGAGGTTCTCAATGGGGAGTGGGAGTAGGGGCGGTCCCCTTGCACCCGCAGGGAGTCCTTGTCCATATGGAGAGATTTCGGAACTGTCACAGGGGGAAGTTTGGCACGGGCGCTGCTGAGCAACCGAGAGTGCCATGGGGCATCCCCTGCCCCCCTTAAAGAATCAGCTTTCCGGTCCAAACCGGCAGTAACGCCAGGCTGAGAATCCCTGGCAGGGCCGTGGAGCTCAGACCTGAGGGGGAAGCACAGCTCAGCCACCATGGTGGGGTGGGTGGAGGGGGCCAGGACAAGGCTCTGGCTGGTGGAAGCTGGTGGAGAAAGGATGAGACTGGACAGGGGAGGGGGCTGGAAGGCCCACGGGGGCCTCGCAGACCAGTGTGGGGATTTTGGACTTGGTCCTTAGAGCGGTGAGGAGCTGTTGCAGGGCCTTCAGGGAGTGATGTGATTTGGCTTAACGTGTTAAGAAGCTCAAGCTGGTGGTTCTGTAGAACTGGGATGGGTGGGGGCTGGTGTGGACGTGGGGAACGAGTGAGGAGCGGCCAGAGTCAACCTGGCGAGAGCTGATTAAGAGTCAGAGGCGCGGTGGTTGACTGGTCCAGTGGGCAGAGAGGAGGGCCAAGGATGAGTCACGGGCTCCCGCTCTTGAGTGTAGGTGGAGAGCAGGGCTGTTTACTGATACAGGAGCTGATGGAGAAGGACCAGATGTGGTCAAAGGAAAAAATTGTTTTATTGTAGTTAAATATATATATAGCATAAAATGAATCATTTGAACCATTTTTAAGTGTACAGTTCGGTGGCATGAAGTATCCAGACGGTTTTCTAAAGTTTGCTTTTAATTTTAGGGAGAGGTGAAGATGAGGAGTTCTGTTTGGACAGGTTGAGTTTGGGGTGCCTGTGAGATGCTTGGGTACCATATCCAGTAGCAGTGAGATCCACTGAAGGTCTGGACCTCAGAGGAGAGATCTGCATGAGAGAGATTTAAGGGGAAATTTGAGTTCATTTCTTTCTTTCTCCTTTTTTAAAAGAGAGAGCCTTGATTGACAACATAAACTTATTTAAACATTTATTAATACTAAAAATGTCGTGTACTGAAATTGGAGAAGCAAATAGGCCTTATCTGTAAAGCTAATCTGATGTAGAGCAGCAAGTTTAACCAAAACAAATGAGTTAAAGTATCATCATATACGATTTGAAAGCATCTCAACTATAGCAGTGCCAGTCTCTCCTAGGGATACAACTAACTTTCACTCCTAAAGGAATATTTTATGATCTTACAAGGTGATATGTTTTGGTTTACATCATTGCTTCCCATAAGAAGCTCAAGGCTCTTTACACATCACACTGAATTTATCTTCTCCAGATCCTCGAGGGTGGATAGGCAGGAGCTTGTTTGTCATTTATGAGATGAAGGAAGCAAAGGAAGATAAATGGCTAAACCCAGCTGGGGGAAGGAAAAAGAAAAAAGGCATTCTGTTCCTTTGAGTGGGTGTTGGACTTCAGCACACGTGGGAACACTTCAGGGTCTTAAAGAGTCTCCTTTGTTAAAATGCAGATTTCTGGGTTCCAGCTCCAGCTTTTTCTGATTCAAGAGAGCCAAGACAAGGCCCCGGGGATCTGTGTCTTTTAACAAGGCACCAGGTGAGTTGTGACTGCTGGCACATTGCAGGGCCCTGTTGGGACCATCCTGGCCCAGATCTGAACTGGGACTGGCACTGCACGTCTGTAGAATGTAAAGGTGATTGCTGGTTGCTTTGTCTTAAGTGGAGTAAGGAGCTGTTATGGGGAAAGCAAAGTGTGGAGGTGAGGCCTGGTACTCGGCATTCAGGGGCTCTGCCTTCTTGGGAAGGGAATGAGAAACCCCCAAATTGGAACTCAGACGTCTTCCTCTGGTTCCAGTATTGTTTGGCAGATTTATAGATGCTACTGGAGGGACTCTAGTACCTGGAGCGTGAGTCTCAAAACCTGGAGCAGTGGGCTGTTGAATCAAAGGGTTTTGAACTATAGATGAGTTCCCAGAACGTCTCAGATCGTGGGTGCCGTGGATTCAGCGGCACTGACCGGTGTGCTTTTGGGGACCCATGTGTTTTGTGTGGCTGTGCTGGGTCTTCATCGTCACACAGGCTTTTCTCTAGCTGAGGGCTCCTCTCTCTGCAGTGCACATGTCTTCTCATTGCGGTGGCTTCTCTTGTGACCGCTCCCCGGCTTCAGAGCACAGGCTCAGTATTTGTGGTCCTTGGGCTTAGCTGCTCTGCGGCATGTGGGATCTTCCCGGATCAGAGATTGAACCTGTGTCTCCTGCATTGGCTGGCAGATTCTTTACCACTGAGCCACCAGGAAGCCCTGGGACCCAGGTTTTATGTTTCAGAACTAAGATACTAAAATTCTGGCATAAAACGAGCCTGACAGTTGACTGCCGAATGTTCTCCAGCCGTGGAAAGGGAGTTGGACGGAGCTCTGACTTCTTGTGTTTGCATGTTGCTCTCCCGGACCCCTTCCGGCTGTCCTGGGGAGTGGGGTTGTGTGCACAGGGTTCTTCTGCCCCAACCCACGACTCCGCCTGTGGACCCTGCTTATGACTTTGTCGCCAAACTCTGAGTTTGAGTTTGCTTCTTTTCAGATCCTGAGTGGCATATGGGTTTTCATATCATCTGCTTAAATGAGATATGAATCAAAGAAGCAAAAGATCTCTTCCTTCCTAAAATATATAATTCTTTCCTTTTTCTCTCCCCCTCCCCCTCCGTTTATTGTCCTTCCTGTACATATGCTAACCCTCTGGCATGTAGAGTATATTGGTCCTGGCAAATGTTGCTGCCGAGTGAGGGAAAGTCTGTGCTCCAGACTCCATTTCCCGTTGATTTCTGTGAGGAAACGGGATGTGTTTCAGATGGAGTGAGATCCAGGGTGGGCAGCCGGGGGCTCAGGCAGGAGGAAAGCAGGGTCTGTGTGCTCCCTGCCATGGAGGAGCCTCACCTCTCCTGAATTCTCCCAACTGGCTGCATCCTTTGAAAGGTTGGGAATCCCAAGGAACACAGCGAAGAGGTTCCCAACCCTGAATGTTCTCTACCTGCTGTGGTGGTGGAATGGCGTTGGCATGCTCCCCAAAGCAGGCGATCTCTTTTCCCGAGAGTTTGCTGTTTCTATTTAGTCCCTGAGCAAAGGTCTCTAGCTCTTCCGTCCATCCTTCTCAGGTGCTCTTAAGGAGAGGGCTCAGGAAACATCTCACACGCCTGCCTTCCCTCTGCCTGGCCACGCCTTTCTTGGCAGTTTAGTCCCTGAGATGTTGGGGTTCCCCTGCTTCCATCTTGGGCATCCAGCTTTGTGGCTCTGGTTCTACCATGCCGCGGAGACACCGAATGTGGAAACTCCTCTCGCGCCTCTGCGCTGAGCTGCGCTGGGGACCAGGCCGCGATGGGGCTGTTGCCCCTTGAATCCCCTGCAGCAGCTCGGGAAACTGGGAACTGTTAGGGCCTAACTGGAGCCAGGACAGGCTCTAAGGGGCAGGCTAGGCCTGAGGTTTAGTCTCTAGGAAAGCTGAGGCCCTGGGAACCCCCACAGACAGTGTAGCTTGACCAATAGCAAAAAATCCCCTAAGAAAGCCCGCGTGTGTGGGAATCTAGCCAATTAGTAGGTGCCAAGAGACCCTTGCAACCAATCCGCCCTTACCAACTCCCTGTCTTTATTCTAAGTCTATAAATACTGCTGTAATTCAGGGCTTGGGGCCCTCTTGCTTTACTCCACTGTGTTGGATGTGGCAGGGGTGCCCTAACTCTAGTTAGTAATAAATAAACTCCCTTCTTGCTCTTGCGTTACCTTGGTGGACTTGTTCTCTCAGTGTATTCGGGGACTTGGACTCGGAGCATAACAGGAACCACGTTGAGTTTTCCCATAGTCTGCTCACTGTCCTTTATCCTTGTAGCATCTGAATGGAGCCCCAGGCTCACCCCTCGCTCGGATCCGAAACCAGGAGTTGCCTACGCTGGTAAGGTGTTAGTCGCTGAGTTGTGTCCGACTCTGTCTCCCCGCCGACCCTTCCCTGCCCTCATCCGCTCGTGGGGTCCGTCTCCAAAGCTGGAGACGCTGCTGCTTTAACACCTCAGCACGACTCTAGCTCCCCACCTGCTGTGCCCAGGAGTCGCCTCACCTTGGTTAGGTCCCTTAGCTCTCAGTGTCTGGCACCATCACCCTCCTGGCTGGTGGTGTGCTGTTTATCTCTCCACAGCCCACCCCACACGCTGCCTCTGGAAACTGGTCTCGGCACACCTTTCAGCATGGCATCTCCCTTCTTAAAAGCCTCAGAAAACTTTCAGTGGCACTCAGAGTAAAACCGGACTGACCCCTTTCAGGATGTGGCCCTGCCATTCCAGCCTCACCCCTGGCCCCAGTCACGCAGCACCCCACTCTGCCCCCGCCAAGGTGTCCATGCCCAGGTCACTCCTCCCACCCCCCGGGGCCCATGCTCGGCGCGCTGGACTGTTGGACGTGCTTTGTGTGCAGAAGCCTGTTTCCGGGCCTCCTCCACTTGTGCTCGGAGTCTCTGCTGCCTGGCGTTGAACTTGCTGCCCTGCTTGGTGCTTTGCCCTCCCTCCTTCTCAGGGGCTCCCTGGGTGCCGGTGCCATCAGAGGGCGCCCGTCGGCCCTTGATTGTTGACACAGGACTGGTCTGTGGGGCTAGACCTCCTTGGGGAGCTGGTGCTTCGTCATTGTCGCCCAGCTCCTAGCATAAAGCCTGGTGCTTAACTCAGGCAGCTCCTCTTTGATTTTCTGTTGAACACGCAAACGCATACATTGATGCTGACAGTGTCAGCTTACGTGATACTGACAGTGGCTGCTCACACCCAGAGCCCCCAGCACGTGCCAGGCAGGCCCCATTCTGAGCCCGTGTGGTGTGTTGCGTGGACTCACCCGTGGGTTCTTCAGCTGCCTTGATTCTGCCCTTCTGGCCTCAGCCCTGCAGAGTCACGGGCGCTCCATGTGGGGTGCCCCCCGCCCCCACGTCTGCAACCCTGGAGACAGTGGCTCTGTGAGGGGAGCGTGAGGAATGCAGGTGCTTGGGCAGACGGCTTTGTTTCTGTTCCCTCTGCTGCTAGGGATTATCTTCACAGCAGGATGTGGGACCAGTTAAATTGGCTGCAGGCCTGGCATCCCAGAGTCCAGGCCCCTTTGGAGGAGCTGGAATTAAACCTGGAAGCCCTAGGGAGCCAGGCGGGGCTGCCTGGGGCGGGGTTTGCCACTGAAACCTGTTTTGTGAAGTAGGTCACAGCAGAGAGTGGACCAGGGGACCCCTGAGCCTGGGGGCACCAGCCAAGGCTTCCAGGGCTGGGCTCTGTCCCAGGCGGCTGGGGTGGGGGCCCAGGACCGCCTGGTCCCGGGGTGCTCGTTTATTTCCTCCACTGACACCTCCTGAGCCTTTAGTCCCGCTGAACCGGCACTAAACCCTTTCTGCTCATCCCACAGCCCTCTCATCCTGGCAGCTCTCCTCTGAGGGGGCCACTTAGCATCTTGCTTTCTATGTTTGGCACTTAATTTGATTTCTGTGATAAAGGTTACGGGGAGAGTTTGGGAGGGTGAGTTGGCTACTGGAACAAAGCAGAGATGGGAGGCTCAGGGGTCTTTTCTTGCCTGGGCCGGTCCTGCTTCCTCCCTCCCCTGGAGGAAAGGACTGAAGAAAGTTGATTAGTGTTGCTTAAATGCATCAGAATTAATTCCTCTCCCGTTTCTTACACTCTCGGGCAGAGGCTAGCCTATAAATCTCAGGCCCAGGATCGCTGTAAAATTTGATGTATCTCTCGGGGTAGGTGTGCTCACACACATTCGTTGGCTTGAATTATCTAAAGTTATCATGAGAAAGGTCTTATTTCTATTGCCTGCCCTGATTTGCACTTTAAATATAGTTCCCTGTAGCAGTTACAGGAATGCATGTTGAAGATAGAAAAGGGAAAATTACTTTTTAAACAGCCGCTTGGCATAGAAGAGCATGATTTACCTTTTAGAATATTTCTCCAAGTGTGCATTAAGGCCAAGCTTTCAAGAATATTTCCCCCCTCCACTGAATCTGGAAATTAGTATGAAGCCAAACAGCAAACACTGAGCCCCTGGATGCCACCCCTCCTTGCTGGGGTCTCTGCCTCCCTCCTGCTGTGGGAGAGTCCCATTCTGTATTCTTGTTACGGTCGTCGAAGGTGACAGATAATTTCTGACCTCACTCGCTAATTTTTCTCACTTTCCTCCTCTGTCAGCACTGTTTCTCTTTCATTTCCACAAACTGCAAAAGCTGGGATTCTGCTGGTAAGGTGTTAGCGCCGAGTTGTGTCCGACTCTTTGTGACCCGTAGATTCCTGTGGCCATGGGATTTCTCAGGCAAGAATACTGGAGTGGGTTGCCATTCCCTTCCCAGGGGATCTTCCTGGACTAGGGACTGAACCCAGGTCTCCTGCATTGCAGGCAGATTCTTTACCATCTGAGCCAACAGGGAAGTTGGTAGGAATTCTGTCAGTGATTCATTATTTTATATTTGGATTTGTTAATGAGATAGCATATCCTGTGCCTTCAAAATGCATTTGGTTCCTTGATGATTTGCTTTATTTAGATTATGGAAATGCAAAGATAGAACCAACTAGTGTTTTTCTTAATATTCATCTAATGGAGATTATCTTGCCATGTTCTGATTTGCTCTTATGCGTGCAAGTAACTGCATTTCTTATGTTATTGCTTTAAATATTATATAATTTATTTCTGTCATGGAAAAAAGGAGTTTTTAATTTCATAGAGTGATGGGGAGGAGTAAGTTTCGTTTGTTCCTTGTTTTTAAAGGATATTTTAACTTTTTGTTGTCATTTAGTGGCCGAGTCATTTCCAATTCTTTGGGACTCCATAGATTGTAGCCCACCAGGCTCCTCTGTCCGTGAGATTCTTCAGGCAAGAATACTGGAGTGGGTTGCTATGCCCTCCTCCAGGGGATCTTCACGACCCAGGGAATAAACTACGTCTCCTGAATTGGCAGGTGGATTCTTTACCACTAAGTCACCTGGGAAGCTGGTATATTTTTTGCAGAGAATTAAAATCTAGTTTACTCTTCCCTCAGTGAAGCCTTGTCTGAATAAAAGTATGGTGTTTTTGTTCCATAAAGACAAGGAGGATTTGTGGAATTCACTTGATTTATGGGGAGCATCACTTTAAACAGTAACACTGTCAGCTAACATGAGCTGCTTGTTTATGAAAGGTGATGTGTTAGTAATATTTAGAACCAATACATACTAAAGACAGTACAGAGTCTGTTCTGAAGGGCAAGGGCTTTTGTGTTGACACACTCTTCTTTTTCAAAGGCCACTTGGCCTTGGAAGAAAAATGAGGTTAAGACTAACCGTGCTTATTAGCTGAGGAGTCATTGAACTTGTTACGTTGGGAAGGTTATTTTTTCTTGATAAAAGGAAATTCTAATCCAGAGAGCATTGACTGTCCATGCTTGGAATTAGGCATCCATGAGGTGGAGGAGGGCTTCCCCTAAGGAATCCCTCCGAAAAGCAGGAGCCACAGGAGAGTCTGGAAGATTCCTTGGAGGAGGGCATGTCAACCCACCCCAGTATTCTTGCCTGGGAAATCCCATGGACAGACGAGGCTGATGGGCTACAGTTGGACATGACTGAAGCAACTTAGCATGACATGCACAGGGTTGGGGGAGATGGATTTTTGAGACTCAAGAGTCTTGTATTAGACCTACCACAGTTTTTACATCCCATAGGTTGACACACTGTTTCATTTTCTAGAATTCTGTGATGCTGAGGGGTGTTGATGTGTTGCAGCCTCCCTGTAAGATGTTTATTAATCCATTTTTGGGATCTTCTTGAGGGTTTTAAATGTGTTTGCTAGTTTAAAGATAAGTAAAACAAAACCAAAAATATTAAATACCCAGAAGCAGAATGTAAATGGTGTTTGATGTTAAATCTCTCCTCCCTTCTTAGAACTTTGTGAATGATTTGGGCTTTGCATTTGTCTTGGAGGATGTGTGTGTGTGTAAAAATTGAATTAGGCATCGATCTTAGTGACCATGAGTTCAGTGAGGGCACTAAACTCCTTTGTTCTCCAGGGTTGGCGATGTCAGTGTAGAGACAGCCCTTAAATGATGGTTTGGGAAGACTTTCATTCATTTGTTCACTCATTCGATAAATACTTATTGACTTTCTTCTGAGTGCTGCCCCTGTTGAAGGGGGCAAACAGTACATAAAACCACATTCCTGCCATCATGAAGCTTACATTAAACTAACATAGAAGACAAGCAATAAACAAATAGCTATAGACTGTGTCAGTGGTGGTAAGCGCTCTAGAGAATAAAGCAGTGAAGGGTGGGGAAGGGGTGTCGGGTTGGTGGTGGTGGGCCGGGGCGGGGTGGGGGGCACTGCACTCCCCAGAGCCCGGTACAGTGCTACCCGGGATCTCAGTGCCTGCAGAGAGGTTCATCTGGATTTTACCTGCCTTCTGAAATGTCATCCTGGAAGTGGAAGTGATTAAACCATGTTAGTCACTTGCTTCCGAGTGTGAATATGTTTTAGATTTGAGGCAGTGGATGTCTGGGGCTGGGGTGGGAGGATTCCAGGCATCAGGATGGGTGGTCCTGTCTGCTGCTGCTGAGCAGGGTCTTCTCCGTTGCCTAGAATCCTGTCCTGGCCACCCCCTCCCTGCGCCTTGCACTGCTCTGTTCCCTGGAATTGTCTGGCCATCCCTTCCTGCCTTCTTGTTTTCTCTTGGGAATGCTAATTGGAGAAAGCAGACTCTATGAAATGGTTTCCTCTTAGCTTTTCAGGAGAAATGCACTGTAAAGTTAAGGTATTATGGTTTTGTCTGGTTAACCATCCTGACTGGTTTATCACTTTACTTCCTATTTTCCACGTGTTACTGTCAGATTATTATTATTATTTTAAGGCAGAGCCCAGATGTGTCTCTGGGGATATCTTTGTCTATTTATGGGCTCCGACTCAAGGTCATTCTAAATGGGGAATGATTCTACTTCCTCTCTCTCCCCTGCACTGTGGCTTTAGCTGGGTTCTGGTAACTCTCCCCATGTGCCTGGAGCACCCTCTGTACCATAGCACTGACCCGAATGCGCGGAGGCAGACAGCTTGCCCCAGATTTCACTCCGCTGCCCGCCGGGCTCTGGCAGGGATGTGAGAGTGGGAATTTGCACTTCTTCCCGGTGGAATCTCAGCAATTCCCCTTTGCTTTGGAAGGCACCAGAACTCAGGTTTCTAGGAAGTTGTGCTCTGTGTGCCTCTGTCTTGCGGTTTATAGCTTAGACAGAAATGGTATCCTCTTTCTTTAGATGTAGTGTTTCCTCACTGGGCACCTGAGCCTGTTGACTTCACACCAGTGGGTGCTCTTAGGTCTGGAGAAAGGCGGCCTTCGGTACTAGTTTGCAGCAATGCAGCTGCTTTTAAAACGAGCAGAATTTATTCGGTTAAAGTATAATTTTTTTCCATTTTAAGCAAAGCTGTTAAATATGGGGATGAATCTTAATTGCTGATTTTAATGTACAAATGTTTCTTCTTTCTCCCTTCTCCACAGCTTTTGCTTTGGTTTCTGAAGATGTGAAGAAAGAGGCCAAACAGTCTAAGGTACTACTTCTAAGATCAAATCTATTCTTGCGGTCTGAGATTTGTTTGTCTTTTCTTCAATGGGAGCTATAATGATTTCATCTTTCAAAGAATTAGTGAAATGTTGGTCAACATTGATTTTTGAATCCACAGCAGCAACTCACAGATAGTCTTGCTTAAAAAAAAAAAAAAAAACACCTTTATTAAGGCAGATCCACTTGGTTTTAAATTTTAAGATTCTTAAGAAAAAAGGTATTTGGATATGGAGCTAGACATTTTAGAAGTCTTAACTTGGATCCTGTAGATTTTTTCTGGTCTTACCACGTCTTAGGTTGTTGTTCAGTGGCCCAGTCGTGTCTGACTCTTTGAGACTCCATGGACTTAACCTTGGACCTAGTTTTCCCAGCCTGTGAAACGTGTGCTGTGTCGGGGTCACAAGTCCCTGAGTGCCTCTCACCTTGAGGTGACCTTTTGTGAGAGGGCATCCTGGAGACTGGCTGAGAGACCCCAAAGGTGACCACCGGGCTCCTTGAACAGTCAGAACCTGAAATGAAGGTGTGGGGGACCCATGGAGAGGGAACAGCATTTTTCCAGATCTCAGAGCTGCTCCTCTCCAATCACTGGTTGCATTTAAGTTCTGGCAGGGATGTGAGAGTGGGAATTTGCACTTCTTCCCGGTGGAATCTCAGCAATTCCCCTTTGCTTTGGAAGGCACCAGAACTCAGGTTTCTAGGAAGTTGTGCTCTGTGTGCCTCTGTCTTGCGGTTTATAGCTTAGACAGAAATGGTATCCTCTTTCTTTAGATGTAGTGTTTCCTTCACTGGGCACCTGAGCCTGTTGACTTCACACCAGTGGGTGCTCTTAGGTCTGGAGAAAGGCGGCCTTCGGTACTAGTTTGCAGCAATGCAGCTGCTTTTAAAACGAGCAGAATTTATTCGGTTAAAGTATAATTTTTTTCCATTTTAAGCAAAGCTGTTAAATATGGGGATGAATCTTAATTGCTGATTTTAATGTACAAATGTTTCTTCTTTCTCCCTTCTCCACAGCTTTTGCTTTGGTTTCTGAAGATGTGAAGAAAGAGGCCAAACAGTCTAAGGTACTACTTCTAAGATCAAATCTATTCTTGCGGTCTGAGATTTGTTTGTCTTTTCTTCAATGGGAGCTATAATGATTTCATCTTTCAAAGAATTAGTGAAATGTTGGTCAACATTGATTTTTGAATCCACAGCAGCAACTCACAGATAGTCTTGCTTAAAAAAAAAAAAAAAAACACCTTTATTAAGGCAGATCCACTTGGTTTTAAATTTTAAGATTCTTAAGAAAAAAGGTATTTGGATATGGAGCTAGACATTTTAGAAGTCTTAACTTGGATCCTGTAGATTTTTTCTGGTCTTACCACGTCTTAGGTTGTTGTTCAGTGGCCCAGTCGTGTCTGACTCTTTGAGACTCCATGGACTTAACCTTGGACCTAGTTTTCCCAGCCTGTGAAACGTGTGCTGTGTCGGGGTCACAAGTCCCTGAGTGCCTCTCACCTTGAGGTGACCTTTTGTGAGAGGGCATCCTGGAGACTGGCTGAGAGACCCCAAAGGTGACCACCGGGCTCCTTGAACAGTCAGAACCTGAAATGAAGGTGTGGGGGACCCATGGAGAGGGAACAGCATTTTTCCAGATCTCAGAGCTGCTCCTCTCCAATCACTGGTTGCATTTAAGAACTGCATCTAAATTTTAGCATTTGGGGTTGCATTAGATCAGTTTAGCATTTGAGAAAGAGAATATTTTTTAAAATATGAGTTGTTTTTGTCGCATTAATTAAGGCTCAGTTGACTCTCTTTTTTACCCCACAATTAGTATAAAAGTGTTTTTAAATAGAATGTTTCTTTTACCAACAGAGTGTGATCTGTTCTAACTATACCATGGATTTCCCACACAAGGGAAATGAGGAGAATAATTCCTTATGGCTTTATGATTCTTTATGGTTAATAAAGCATTTTAGATGTTTAATTCGGTTTGTTTTACTCAGTGGTCATGTTATTGCTAAGCAAAGCAGATACTCACATACAAAGCAGAGGAAATGCACGCCTACAGAAGTGAGTTGATCGAGGTCACGTGACTATTAAAAGGTCAGAATCCACACTTTCAGACTCTGAATTTTTCACGCTGTAATTTTGTATTACGCTGTCCTGTGCATTGTCACGTGTTTGTTTGGCCATAATGAAGCTCATTATGAATTTAAGGGTTATTAACAGGGATTTAAAATTTTGTATAATAGATTTAGGATTATGGCACATACTTTCAAATATAGGTTTTTACTCATCTTTCCAAAAAAGGAAATACATATATTTTTGGCCTTAAATACATACATGAATATAAGCAGAGATAAGGTAAGTCCTATATCTTAGTGTCATTTTTTCATGCAAAGGTATTAAAGTCCTTGAAAAATGTCGTTAACCCCATCTGTGCTTGGCTACAGAGCCAAAAAGCCATTAATCCCCTGAGGAGAGGCAATGATGAAATGTCTACTGTAGCCCATGCCAAGGCTGGGAGATGGAGGAGAATCAGTTTGTCCAAGGTCGTCTGAAGTCTGTCTGTAGATGGACCCGAGACAGGACTTAAGGTGCTTGGCAGTAATCATGCTCACTGAGGTTGTCCTTGGCGTATCACTCTCAGCACCCCTGGGAGCCGCCACTGCGGCCCAGAGGCCACCCTCCGTCCTGCTCGCCTCACTGCAGTCAAGAGCGATGGCTCCCTAGAACCAGGCCAGGCCTGCTCAGAGCTGGGGGCCTTCCCCAAGCCACTCAGCTTCCCTGGCTGGCGTCAGGAGGCTCCTCACGGAAATCCCGAGGTGGTCCAGGTGCGTCTCCTGGCTCCCGGGTCCCTGGCTCTGCTGAATTCTGGCCCACCCCGGCTTTCCGTGGAGCCTGCCCTTCCCAGCTCATGCTTCGCATGGCCTCAGCCAAGCTCTGAGGGTGACTTCGACCTGCCTTCCGTCCTGTGCTGGCCTGGACACTGGGCCCTGTGCGACACAGGCGTGGATCCAGGCTCTGGAGCCAGACTGCTGTGGTTCACGGTCCTTCTCCCACCCTGGCCCCCAGCGGACACACCCATGCCCAGTTCCCGCATCTGGAACAGGACTGCTCTCACAAAGCGGTTTTGAAGATTGTGTTGTGTGTCTGCCACTGAGAGCAGTGCCCATCCCTATTTACATATTTACCTGCTGTGACAGCAAGAAAGGCCCCATGCAACCTTTCAAGAAGTTTCCAACACAGGGGTGGCTGGGTGGTTGTGATCAAGCTGAAGAGCCAGTTTAATTCTTTACTTAAAAGATTTCATAGCAAATTCTTGTGAGGCTTTTTATTTTCTTAATCTTATTTTAATGAAGGATTTATAGCTAAGCATGCAAGTGCTGTATGGATTGCAAGTATTCAAATCTCTTGTGCTTTACAGATAAAAGCTGCACGGAAGGTTGTCTTAGATCTGTGTTTTTCTGGCTAGGGTAGGAGCTGTCTGTAGGGTAGGTGCCCTGGTAGCAGGTGTCTTTCCTGTCTGAGTAGCAGTTCTGTTGACCTAGAGAACTTTTGACAATGAGCACATTTCGATGAATACTGATGGTGTCAGAAACACACAGCAGAAGAGATAATAAAACAAACCATGTGTTTCTTCTTAGGAAGAATTAAGCCTTTTCACAAGGGAAGCTGGAGACAGAATTTTAAATGTTCTGTCAATTAGTTCATTTACTCAGATTTTCTTTCTCAAAGGGGAAATTAATGAAGATCATTTTGGTTCCATTTCAGTTCACCTAAATCAGGCGATCTTTGGATATTTTATTTTTACAGTTTACAAATTGAGCCGTTTGAAATGGTCAGTCATTTCCCACCTATTGTATCCAGCAGTCAGACCTGCAGTGCTTAATAACAGAAAGCTGTGGAATTTCAGTTGATTTTCTTTGGTTTTGCCAAGGCATCTGGCAGAAAGTCTAGTTCCTGTTCCGGCTTGGCTGGAATCCTTGAGTTCAGGATACTTTTTATGCGCAAGTTCCGGTAAAGGTGGCTTTTGTTGTAGGTATTGTTAATCCTTTTGCTGTTGCTGTTCAGTCACTCAGTCGTGTCTGACTCTTTGAGACCTCATGGACTGTAGCACGCCAAGTTTCCCTGTCCATTACCAACTCCCCGAGCTTGCTCAAGCTCATGTCCGTTGAGTCTGTGATGCCATCCAACCATCTCGTTCTCTGTCATCCCCTTCTCCTGCCTTCAGTCTTTCCCAGCTTCAGAGTCTTTTCTAATGAGTCAGCTCTAAGCATCAGGTGGCCAAAGTATTGGAGCTTCAGCATCAGTCCTTCCAATGAATATTCAGGACTGATTTCCTTTAGGATTCACTAGTTGGATCTCCTTGCAGTCCAAGGGACTCTCAAGAGTCTTCTCCAACACCACAGTTCAAAAGCATCAATTCTTTGGCGCTCAGCTTTCTTCACAGTCCAACTTTATTTTTGAAAAGCCTCAGGAGTTATTCTATTATAAAGGGACATGGCTGAACGGATAGGAGACGGATTCTCCACTGTGAGTTCTCCTGATGGCTTCCGCGAGGATCGTGGAGATGTCAGTCACCTGTATTTTGGAGCAATGCTTCATCTTATCCTCCTGAGGTGTGGTATTGGTGACGACTGCTGCTTCAAAGCATGCATCATTAATACGAGAAATGGCTGGGCCAGAAAAGATTCCATGAGTCAGGAAAGCAGAAACCCTGGTGGCTCCAGCTGACAGAAGTTTGTCAGCTGCGTGGCGGATTGTGCCACAAGCGTAAGCCATGTCATCCATGAGGATGGCCACATGGTCCTTCACGTCCCCTATGAGCACCACGCGGTCCACTTCACTGGCCTTCTTCCGTTCTTTGTGAATCAAGGCAAAGTCCACATTCAACCGGTCTGCGATGGAAGTCACTCTCTTTGCTCCTCCAGCATCAGGGGAGACGATTGTGCAGTTCCTCCACTCAGAGAGGTTCTCCCTTATCCACTTGAGGACCGCTGGCTCTGCATATAAATTGTCGACTGGGGTATCAAAAAAGCCCTGAATTTGAGAAGCATGAAGGTCCATGGTGATAATATGATCCGCGCCTGCTACAGAGAGCGTATTTGCAACCAGCTTGGCTGAGATTGGAGCCGACTCTTATCCTTCTTATCCTGCCGGGCATAAGGGAAGGGCGGGATGACTAAGTAACCCGGCTGGCTGCAGCAGTCTTGCAGGCATTAATCATAATCAAAAGTTCCATGAGATTGTCACTGATTCCACCGCAGCCACTCTGAACGATGTAGACGTCCTCTCCACGAACACTGTCTCCGATTTCCACACAGGTCTCCTGGGTGCTGAATTTCTTGGGGTATCAAAAAAGCCCTGAATTTGAGAAGCATGAAGGTCCATGGTGATAATATGATCCGCGCCTGCTACAGAGAGCGTATTTGCAACCAGCTTGGCTGAGATTGGAGCCGACTCTTATCCTTCTTATCCTGCCGGGCATAAGGGAAGGGCGGGATGACTAAGTAACCCGGCTGGCTGCAGCAGTCTTGCAGGCATTAATCATAATCAAAAGTTCCATGAGATTGTCACTGATTCCACCGCAGCCACTCTGAACGATGTAGACGTCCTCTCCACGAACACTGTCTCCGATTTCCACAGAGGTCTCCTGGGTGCTGAATTTCTTAGTCACTACCTTGCCCAGTTCCAGGCCCAGGCGGTCGGCAGTCTTCTGGGATAGGTTCTGGTGGGAGCTGCCGCTGAAGATTTTGATGTTCGGCATCTTGGCCAACTACCCTAGGCTCTCTTTGCTTAACGATCACTGCTGCTGCCACCGAGACCCGAACCGAGTCGGCCCAGAGACTCAGTACTAAGCACTCACGTTTCTGCTCCGCCATCTTCTGCTGTGATTTTGAAGCCCAAGAAAATAAAGTCTGTCACTGTTTCCATTGTTTCCCCATCTATTTGCCATGAAGTGATGGAACCAGGTGCCGTGATCTTGGTTTTCTGAATGTTGAATTGTAAGCCAGCTTTTTCACTCTCCTCTTTCACCTTCATCGAGAGGTTCTTTAGTTCCTATTCGCTTTCTGTCATCAGAGTGGTGTCATCTGCATATCTGAGGTTATTGATATTTCTTCCAGTGATCTTGATTCCAACTTGTGCTTCATTCAGCCCGGTATTTCGCATGATGTACTCTGCATATCTTTTAGCTTACTCTCAAAGTGTGTTTCCATCTCATGATGCGTGTTTTCTGAACAATGCCTCTGGGGGAGGATTGAGCATGCATTACTGGAAGGTACTCTGGAAAGGAGCCAAAGACCTGGATTTCAGTCCTAGCCTGTGGCTAGGATGGCTCTTAGATGTTGTGCAAATCCTGTACCTTTTCCAAGCCTCTTTTGTTTTATCTGCAGAAGGGGAATGTTGGATTGGATCATCTCCCCTGCTATTTTTAGAAAATTGTAGTAAAAGACACATAAAATTTACCATTTTAGCCATTTTTAAGTGCACAGTTCTGTAGTGCTAAGTATGTTCTACTGTTGTGCAAGCAGTCTCCAGAACTCTTTTCATCCTGCAGAACTGAACCTTGGCCCCCATGAAACCACAGCTCTGCGTCCCCTCCTGGCCCCTGGCCCTCCACCAGCCGGTTTGCCATCTCTGATAGCTCTAGGTGCCTCACGTAGGTGGTGTCATACAGTCTCTATCTTTTTATGACTGGCTTATTTCACTTAGCGTCCTGTCCTCAAGGGTCATCCGTGTTGTAGCATGTGTCAGATTTCCCTTCCCTTTTTTAACAGATCTACTTATTTATTTATTTGGCTGTGTCGGGCTTAGTTGCGGCACTCGGGATCCGTGGGCTCTTTGTTGTGGTGCACAGGTTTAGCTGCCGTGTGGCATGTGGGATGTCAGTTCTCCGCCCAGGGATCGAACCAGTGTCCTCTGCATTGGCAGGTGGATTCTTACCACTGGACCACCAAGGAAGTCCTAGAATTCTCTCCTTTTTTAAGGCTGATTAATATTCCATTGTACAAAGAGGCCACAGTTTCTGTATCCATTCCAGTGCTACTTTTGGATCTGAAATTTCCAGGCGTGGCCTGGCAAGGAGGAGGCAGCCTGGCCGAGGGCTCCGTCACCGGGCTCAGGCCGTGCTCCTGGCCCCAGAGGCAGTGAGTCCACACGTGCCGACCTAGGATGCTAGCCCGGCTCTGGTTGAGCACATCTAGGGAAGTGGTTCAGCCTTCCAGTCTTCTTAGTGGCTCTTCTGAAAAGTATGTGTTTTATCATCATTAGGTCAAGTGTCACATGACCCTGAGGTGTAGCAAGCAGATCAGTACATAACTCTGAGGTTCTTTTCTGCTTGCTGTTATTTCTACCCAAGACACAGAGAATTTCAGAAAATGCTGCCGAAGGTGGCCGCTCCCCCGTCTGCTGTTACAGTCCCTCCTGCATCCTGAGAGGACATGTCTCGGTGGCAGTATCTTGGCTTGTAAGCTGCTGATGTTTTGTTGATAACAGCTCACGACTGCATTTCTTGTTGCAGTCATGCGGGAAATGGAAGGATATTTGCCACCGTCCAATTGTCATAATTATAGCGTGTGGTGGTTGAAAATGGAAAGGGGCAATTAGAGGGAGAATTCCTCCTGCCAGAGGAGACAGTGACGAAGGCAGATTTAGCTGCTGACACTCTGCGCTTTGTGGAGGAGTCTTTGAGGAGCTGGTTTGATCAGGATCAGGTACATCTGTGCTCATGCACCCACGTCCACGTTTCTGTGTTTGAAGCTCTGTGGCTCTGAGAGGCCCTTCCGTGCTCAGAAAATCTTGTGAGCCCCAGCGGACGCCCTCCCCCCAGGGCTGCCTCTCAGGTAGGAGAGAATGCAGCGGTGACATTGCTGATGGCAGCATGTCTGAGCCCCCCAGAGGACAAATACGGTGTTTGGTAGAGCCCGTCTTCCCAAGGAACGCATAGTCAGGATGGGTACAGTCCGACGCGTTTGTATCAGGGTTTAAAACGATCTCTCCCAGGAACACTGTGAACCATTTTACATGAGAAGAAAGAGCTGAGGCTCGATTCGGTGACTTGCCCACCATCATGTAGGAGAGGAACGGCCCCATAGGAGTCTTCTGTTCTGATGCAGAAATATATTATTGCTGCTTTTCCTGCCTTAAGTTTTGTCTGTTTCTCTAAGGAAGCACTTCCAAGCTCTCATTTTCCATGCCTTACCCCCAGATGTTAATATGTATCATACGTGTTTATTTCATGTATTGCTGTTCGTTTGCTTTTTAAAAAAAATGTGACGAGATTGATCTTTTTCTCTTTTATTTAAAATACAGAATTTGGAGAAAAGTGATATATCAAAGAAAAATGACATAGGTGAGTAACGATTCCTTTTTTTTAACTTAAGAGTTGATATCCAGGGGCTATTTCTTGTAAATTACATTTCAGTGAAGTGAATTTTTCTTTCTGATTTTATTTATGTGATAAATATTGTTAGCCAAATACTTTGTCTTTGGCTCAGCCCAGTGTTTACCATCATGGAGACACAAGAACACATTTCAGATGGACATATTGGAAGTAATAATTCATAAGCTGGATTTATTTCCCTCAGCCACAGTGTATTGAGCTGCTGGTAAAGAGAGACTTCTGTGCTGGGGGGCTGCGTGGGGAGTACATCGGTGATGGAGACAGAGTCTCTTCTCAGGGGCGCACACACACTTCATGGAAGGGTCAGCTGTGGCCTTTATCATGTTCCCTCTGCCTGGAACCGGGGCACCACTGCTGACCTACAGGCAGCCTGTCCCTGGTGGGTCAGCTTGGTGACCACGTCTTCTGTTAAACCCTCTGGCGGAGGTGGCTCCTGGCTGTTCTAGAGATGCTGCACGTGTCTCTCAGCCCCATCACTCCCAGTCTGCACGCACTGCCTTATAAACCCATCTTTCTCCCCCATGTATCGTGAGCATTGTCAGGGTTGTGACTGTGAGTTTGCTGGTTTTTTTTTTTTTTTTTTTCTGGCGTCAGTTTTGGGAAACAGGCTCTGGGTATTGACGGGAGGGTGAGGCTGACCTCTGTATGTTGGGTCTCTTCCCCAAGCGTGTGTACTGGTCATCATGGGTCAGCCCAGGACAGGCGATGGAGACTCGGGAGGTAAACCTTGGACGAGGGGAAAGGGACACACTTTCCTTCGTAAGGTCCTCCTTGCCTGGGCCTGGATTCTAAGGAGTCCGGAAGGTGGTAGTGGCCCTGCTGGGTGGCGGGGGTAGGATGGGCTGTGCTGGGGCCCAGGTGTACAGGGACCACAGGGGTGCGGGCTGGAGTCTTGGGGTCTTGAGAGTAGCCATGTTTAAGAAGCCACAGTGATTCGCTGCGTGTCTTCCCTCCATGACAACACAATACCCTGCGTGGTCAGCCACTCCTCAGGAGATTTAAAATAGAGATTTTACCTCTGCAGCCAACCTTGGTGGGTTTGGGCATTTGTCTGTGGTTGTTGTTTTAATTAATTTACTTTTTTATTGAAGGATACCCGCTTTACAGAATTTTGTTTTCTGTCAAACCTCATCATGAATCAGCCATAGGTATACATATATCCCCTCCGTGTTTTGTTTTGTTTTGTTTTTTATGGAAACTGGTGGGCCTCCTGGTAACAAATGGTTTTTTTTTTTCAGATTGATTTGTTTAGTTCAGGCCACACTGGGCCTTTGTTGTCATGCCTGGGCTTTCTTTAGTTGTGGCTGCGGGGGCTGCTGTCTTGTGGAGTGAGGACTCTGGGGTGCTCAGACTTCAGTAGCTGTAGCTCATGGCTCAGTAGCCGTGGTTCCCGGGCTCTGGAGCACAGGCTCAGTAGCTGCAGCTTGTGGCTCAGTAGCTATGGCCCCTGGGCTCTGGAGCATAGGCTCAGTGGCTGTAGCACAGGCTCAGTAGCCGTGGCCCCCGAGCTCTGGAGCACAGGCTCAGTGGCTGCAGCTCATGGCTCAGTAGCCGTGGCTCCCGGGCTCTGGAGCACAGGCTCAGCAGTGTGGCATGTGGGCTTAGTTGCACCGCGGCATGTGGGATCTTCCTGTGTCCTCTGCATTGGCAGCTGGATTCTGGATTCTTAACCACTGAGCTGCCAGGGGAGCCTGTAGGTGGCTCTTAAATGAACGGTGGTGCTGGCCTAGAGTGTGAGTTTTCAGCGCACCTGGGAAGCTCCCTGAGAAGGTGAATCTGCATTCTTGCAGTTGTACATGGCAGAGCGGGTAATACTTGACTTGGTATCTGTTCATCTGAAGAAAGACCCAGGGGGCTTATCTGCCACGCCCTTAATGTGAGTCGGTGGGATGGAGTGGAGTTGGGGTTTACTAAAGCAGCTGACCCAGCAGAATCTGCACGCTGCCGTGGTCTCATGGTCCATAGGGCCTAGTGACCGACTCCAAGGGTGGGGTGGGCTTTTCACCTCTTTTGACTCAGTGCCCAGTCAGTACATCCACCAATGACCATTGTTCTCACCAGCATCACTGTATGGCTCTCCACACACGTGTGTGTGTAGGTGTGCACATGTGTGTATCTCTCTGCCTCACATCACAGGCTGCTTGTCATGTAGCTTTTGTCTGAAGAACATCACGTTGATTTCTCATCAGAAAAATGCCAGCGTGTGGAAGTCCATCTTTCTTGATACTTTCTGACCTGTAATACTTGACTTGGTATCTGTTCATCTGAAGAAAGACCCAGGGGGCTTATCTGCCACGCCCTTAATGTGAGTCGGTGGGATGGAGTGGAGTTGGGGTTTACTAAAGCAGCTGACCCAGCAGAATCTGCACGCTGCCGTGGTCTCATGGTCCATAGGGCCTAGTGACCGACTCCAAGGGTGGGGTGGGCTTTTCACCTCTTTTGACTCAGTGCCCAGTCAGTACATCCACCAATGACCATTGTTCTCACCAGCATCACTGTATGGCTCTCCACACACGTGTGTGTGTAGGTGTGCACATGTGTGTATCTCTCTGCCTCACATCACAGGCTGCTTGTCATGTAGCTTTTGTCTGAAGAACATCACGTTGATTTCTCATCAGAAAAATGCCAGCGTGTGGAAGTCCATCTTTCTTGATACTTTCTGACCGAGACGGATTAGCACGTGGTGTGATGTTTGGTATGGTGTATACTCAGAAACGAGACTCCAAGAACCTTGGGTTGCTTTATCTGCACAGAAGAGTTAATCCTCCTGTGTAGCTCCCCTTCGGTTCTGTTTCCTGGAAGCTGTCTGCAGCCTCTGTCCGCTTCAGCACCGCCTGGGTCCTCTCCGCACCTGTGATGGATGTCTTCATCGTCCCTTCTCACCCGTCACACTCATCATTATTATCAGGCACTTGGTGTGCCTCCCATTTATTGCTCATTCCTGGAGGAGAGACAATGACAGTCTTTCTTGAGTTGTGACAGTGTTTGCAAAAGGCAGATCACAGTGGGTTTTAGGAAGTATCAGCAAAGGGGTGGAATCGACTTATTTGACTCCAGTGACCAGGCTGTGGGAGCTTAAGAGTTGGGGGGCTGAGCCATGTGAATAGAGAAGATGGCTCCCGAGGTGAGCCCTGGGGTCTGGACTTTGTCAACATGCGATGAATGCAGTCTGCAGAGCTTAGGATGTATACCAGGAAATATTTCTTGGTGCTGATACGAAGAACAGCAGGCCAGACTTCCCTGCTGGTCCAGTGGCTAGGACTCTGCTCTCCCCATGCGGGGGCCTCAAGTTCAGCTGGGCTTCCCAGATGGTGCTAGTGGTAAGCAACCTGCCTGCCAATGCAGGAGGCATAAGAGACTTGGGCTCCACCCCTGGGTTGGGAAGATCCCCTGGCAGAGATAATGGCAGCCCACTCCAGTATTCTTTTCTGGAGAATCCCATGGACAGAGGAGGAGCCTGTTGGGCTATAGTCTGTGGGGTTGCAAAGAGTCGGACACAACTGAAGCGAGGTAGCATGCACATATGTTCGATTGTTGGTCAGGGAACTAGATCCCACATGCCGCAGCTAAGAGTTCACATGCTGCAACTAAAGATCCTGAGTGCTGCAGCTAAGGCATGCTGCAGCTAAGACCAGATAAATAAGAATAAACATTTTTTAAAAAAGAAAATACCCCTTTGGAAAGAAAAACCAGCAGGAACTTAAGAACTAAACTGGACTAGGTTCAAGATGGTGGAGTAGAAGGATGTGCGCTTCCTTCCTCCTGCAAGAGAAACAAAATCACAGTTAGCTGCTGAACAGCCATCTGCAGGAGGACACTGGAACCCACCCCCCCAAAAAAAGACACCTCATGTCCAAGGACAAAGGAGAAGCCACAACAAGATGGTGGAAGGATGTGAGCATGGTACCCACCCGGTGGTAACCCACGAACTGGAGAACATTAATGCCAGAGACATTCTTGCGCTCGTGTGAAGGTTCTAGGCTCCACAGCAGGCTCCTCAGCCTGGGGATCCCCGGGGAGTCTGACTCTGAAGGCCGGCAGAATTTGATTCCAGGCCCGCCACACGACTGAAGGAAACAGACTCCACTCTGGGAGGGCAGAAACACAGAATCATTCTTGACTCTCCTGGCTCTTGTCTGGAATGGAGGTGGGGCTGAATGCGGTCCTTTGTTATGCACTGTATCAGGGCTATAGGGCTGGGCGCACTGGGCACCCCTTCCTCTCTTGCCTCATGCAGGGAACTCTCCTATGCGTCCGTCCCTGCCTCACTGTGCAGCCTCCTCTAGCTGTAATCTTTGCTGGTGCCCTGTGCTCCACTTGCTGTTGCAAGCCTCTGCTGCTCCCTCCAATGGGAAAGGAGGTCCCCTGGGGAGGCCCTGCGGTCTGGGGTCCCAGGTGGCTCCAGGGCCCTTCCCCAGTTTGAAAGCTGTTAATCTATAGACTCGACAGAGGATGAGATGGCTGGATGGCATCATCGACTCAATGGGCATGAGTTTTGAGTAAACTCCAGGAGTTGGTGATAGACAGGGAAGCCTGGCGTGCTGCAGTCCATGGGGTCGCAAAGAGTTGGACACAACTGAGCAGCTGAACTGAATCTATAGAGCCAGCCTATTTGTGTGGCACATAGGTTCTTCCTGATCTGACCACACTGCTCTCTGACTTCATCACTGGCTGTTCTCTTCATCCTTTTCTCAGAAATGCATGATAAACTCCCCAGTCACCCATTTAGGGCTGCTGCAGAGATGAGATGGGCTGAGGGCTCTATGATAACCCAGTTCTTTTCTGCCCCTCATCTGCTCCCTTCTGTGCCTGCGTCTGTAGAAAACAGCTACATTTCAGTTTTATTTTTTAATTTATATATATATGTATATATATAGCTGCATCCCATGGCCTGTGGGATCCTAGTTCCCCAGCAGGGCTGTAGCCTTTGCCCCCTGCAGTGGAAGCATGGAGTGTTAATCACTGGGACCACCAGGGAAGCCCCACTGCTGCATTAAAGGAAATGCAGGAAGCATCCTTCCCAGAAGCTCTGCCTGCCCTGGCTCCCTGCCTCCAGGGCCTCAGCATCCCCAGCTGGCTCCCAACATGGAATGCTCCGCATTGTCTTCTGAGCTGGAGCCATGCTTGCTCCTTTTGTACCCTGGACTCTTGTGCTAGGAGAGGCTCAGTGTTCGCCGAGTGCACACATCCTGTGAGATCCAAGCGCGTGATAAAAGGAGGGAAAGTGAATACAAGTCATGGCCCAGGACCCAGGAGATGGAAAGGGGGAGAATTTGCTTCCTCTCTTCTTGCCAAGCCTCTTCCCCATGCGAAAGAACTGCTGTGTGTGCGAACGGTAGAAACTTCGCTGATCTGGTAGAGGAGGTGGTGGGAGGTGATTCCTGCAGGGTTAACCTCTTGACAGGTGGAGCTGCTCTTTTAAAAAATTGATTGTGAATTATTTTGAACATACCAGGAGCTACAAAGAGTTACATCCAGGTATCTACCTCCCAGATTAAGAGACAAAACATTGCTAACATGGCTGCAGCCTTTAAACCAGTATCTTGATTTTAGTGTTCATCACTCTCCTATAGTCTTTTTTGTTTTTCCAAAAAATTTTTATCTTATTTTTGGCTCTGCTGGGTCCTTGTTGCTGTGTGGGCTTTTCTCTAGTTGCAGTGAGCGGGGGCTACTCCCTCGTGGTATGCGAGCTTCTCATCGCAGTGGCTTCTCTTGTCTTGGAGTTTGGGCTCTAGGGCGCACGGGCTTCAGTAGCTGTGGCTCCTGGGCCCCAGAGCCCGGGCTCAGTAGTTGGGGCACAGGTTCGTTGCCCCGTGCATGTGGGATCTTCCTGGAGCAGTGATCACACCCACGTCTTCTGGCTTGGCAGGTGGTTCTTTACCACTGAGCCACCAGGGAAGCTCCTCTGTGTCTTGGCTACTTTTACATCAGTTAGATATGTGTATACAAGCATATTATATAGCATATACCCATTTTATATAGATTTATGTTTATAGTTTTGAAAACCATTGATTTATGCTGTGTGGTCCTTACCTCCCACATTGTTTTCAGTGTTCTGTCTGGAGGGTTCATCGCCAGCTTCCATCTGGGGTGATCCATATACAGCCAGTTCATCTTTCTTGCTGTGGGAATACCACTGTGTAGTATTCTAGTTTGTATATCTTGTGAGTGTCTGGTTTGCTTCCAGCCTTTTTCTTTTCACACAGTGATGCTGCGGTGAGCACTCTTGTTAACATATACGAGGGCTTCTCAAGGATGACTTAAACCAGTGGGGTTTCTGGGTCATTGCAAATGTGCGTCTTCAGCGT
This sequence comes from Madoqua kirkii, assembly GCA_006408675.1. NCBI lineage: Eukaryota > Metazoa > Chordata > Mammalia > Artiodactyla > Bovidae > Madoqua > Madoqua kirkii. The sequence goes on from SJYC01020770.1 coordinate 27,385, forward strand.
TATTACATTTTGCAGAAATATTCTCTGAGGTTTATTGAATAGACTCCATTCTTGAACAGAAATAAACCTTGTTTCATTCTGATAAGTGAGTTATGTTAATGTTTCCGATGTAGTGGATCAGAAGTTACATTTCAGTTGAAGTAGAAGACACTTATTTGAGCGTTATCTGTGTGTCTGATTTGTAAAGCCAGGATGCTGACTTAAAATAGAGGTAGTATGTGGAAGGTTCAAATTTATATAAACTCCTACATAGAATTAGGTCACATTCAGCAGGTTGTTCAAAAAGCATGTTGGATCATTTTTAGGATTTGGATGGCTCACTGTGGGGCTGTTTGTTGTTTGAATATTTGAGTGAGTGAATAAAAGAACAGAACCGTAGAGCTCAACACAAGAATGGTAAAATACAGTGGAATAAATAGAAACCAAGTTAGTGTCCTTGAAAAAAAACAGTCACTCATTTAGGGCGCACGGGCTTCAGTAGCTGTGGCTCCTGGGCCCCAGAGCCCGGGCTCAGTAGTTGGGGCACAGGTTTCGTTGCCCCGTGCATGTGGGATCTTCCTGGAGCAGTGATCACACCCACGTCTTCTGGCTTGGCAGGTGGTTCTTTACCACTGAGCCACCAGGGAAGCTCCTCTGTGTCTTGGCTACTTTTACATCAGTTAGATATGTGTATACAAGCATATTATATAGCATATACCCATTTTATATAGATTTATGTTTATAGTTTTGAAAACCATTGATTTATGCTGTGTGGTCCTTACCTCCCACATTGTTTTCAGTGTTCTGTCTGGAGGGTTCATCGCCAGCTTCCATCTGGGGTGATCCATATACAGCCAGTTCATCTTTCTTGCTGTGGGAATACCACTGTGTAGTATTCTAGTTTGTATATCTTGTGAGTGTCTGGTTTGCTTCCAGCCTTTTTCTTTTCACACAGTGATGCTGCGGTGAGCACTCTTGTTAACATATACGAGGGCTTCTCAAGGATGACTTAAACCAGTGGGGTTTCTGGGTCATTGCAAATGTGCGTCTTCAGCGTTATTACATTTTGCAGAAATATTCTCTGAGGTTTATTGAATAGACTCCATTCTTGAACAGAAATAAACCTTGTTTCATTCTGATAAGTGAGTTATGTTAATGTTTCCGATGTAGTGGATCAGAAGTTACATTTCAGTTGAAGTAGAAGACACTTATTTGAGCGTTATCTGTGTGTCTGATTTGTAAAGCCAGGATGCTGACTTAAAATAGAGGTAGTATGTGGAAGGTTCAAATTTATATAAACTCCTACATAGAATTAGGTCACATTCAGCAGGTTGTTCAAAAAGCATGTTGGATCATTTTTAGGATTTGGATGGCTCACTGTGGGGCTGTTTGTTGTTTGAATATTTGAGTGAGTGAATAAAAGAACAGAACCGTAGAGCTCAACACAAGAATGGTAAAATACAGTGGAATAAATAGAAACCAAGTTAGTGTCCTTGAAAAAAAACAGTCACTCATTCGTGTCCGACTCTTTGCAACCCCATGGACTGTAGCCCGCCAGGCTCCTCTGTCCATGGGACTCTCCAGGCAAGAATACTGGAGTGGGTTGCCATGTCCTCCTCCAGGGGACCTGTGTCTCTTTCATCGCCTGCGTTGGCAGGCAGGTTCTTTTCCGCTAGCGCCACCTGGGCGTCGAGGTGTTAAAGGGAAGAGCTTGCAGTGTGGGGAGGGTCCCCATACTGGTCTGCAGTCAGCCTTGCTGGAGGCTGCAGCTTCCTGTGATGTCTGCCTTTGGCCAACGCCCGTGTCTGGCAGGGTCCTGACAGCCCTGCAGTTTCTTTCCTTCCTCAGGAGCTCGGAACCTGGGCAGGCCTGGCATGCTTTCCCGCTCTGGGGTCTGGGCCTCCCTCTCTGCAGGCAAGACCCTCCTCTGGTCCAGAGGGGGTGACAGACCAGGGCTGCCTCCCTCCCAGCCCTGGTCAAGGTCCCGACGGCCCTGAACCCAGGCTTGGTGGGCAGCTCATTCCCACTGCAGCCCTGTTGCCCTGCAGTTGTGGCTGTTTTCCTGGAGGTGAACTTCACCCTGGCCAGGTGCCCCCTGAGGTCCCTGCTGAGTGTCGCCTTGAGCGGCCGTCCAGAGCGAGCTTGTGGTGAGGGTCAGTTTGTGCGGGGCTGCTGAAACAAAGTGCCACAGACTGTGTGGCTTCCGCAGAGATGTGTCTCCAGGTTCTGGAGGCGGGGAGGTTTCCTCTGAGGCCGCCCTCCTCTGCTTGAAGGTGGCCCTTTTTCCCCTGGGTCTTCACAGCAGCCTCCCTCTGTGTCTCTTGCCCAGATCGCCTCTTTTCATAAAGACACCAGGGTATTGGGTTAGGGGCTTCCCTGGTGGCTCAGCTGGTAAAGCTGAGCCCTCAATGCAAGAGACCTGGGTTCAACTCCCTGGGTCGGGAAGATCCCCTGGAGGAGGAAATGGCAACCCACTCCAGTCTTCCTGGCCGGAGAATTCCCCGGATTAAGGATCCTGGTAGATTACAGTCCTCGTTTAATAAAGGCACCAAGTATGTTGGGTGAAGACCTATGCTAATGACCCCATGTTAACTTGATTGCCTTTGTAAAGACCCAGTTCCCAATAAGGTCACGTTCTGGGGTCCTGGGGCTGAGGACACTTCGTCCTGTGAGGCTTTGGGGTCGCACTGCAACCCCTAACAAGGAGGCGCATTGTAGGATTCTGCGTAATCGTTAAACGGTTTCTTGCAAACACAGTGGGTTTTCAGTGCCTGGGGAGGTGAGTGTTCTAGACATTTTCGTACTTTCTCACATTTACATTTGCATACTTTGTGACAGATGCAGGAACAAATTCACAGTTTGTTACCAGACTGGGTCTAGTACAGCCAGCGTATTTACTTGCTAACTTCTAGGAAGGAAGTTGCAGGGATCAGTTTAAAAAGAGAGATTTTGTCACGAGAATTACATATAAATTGATTTTTTCCTCCCTAAGAGTTTATTGCCTGAAGGCATGCCTTGTGACTGTTTTTTTCCTTTTCTTTTCCTTTTGATTTGTTTTCAAGTTTATTTCAGTTGTTGTTTTAAAAGAAAAAAAAACCTGAACAAATATTTTTGTTGTTCTAGATTTAAAAGAAATTGTATTTGTCATCCAGAGTCAAAGTAATTCTTTTCATGTGAAGAAGGCAGAACAGTTAAAACAAAGCATCTTACAGCAATCTGCAGATCTTACACAGGTACGTAAAGATGACTTGGGATGTCTGATTTTTTCTTGACATGTTTATGTTTTCCAAAGCTCTTGGTCCATAGAGTCAGTTCTATTTAGATGGAATACATCTTCTGGTTTGTTTTGCTGGCTTAATATGAACTATTTATTGTTTAAAATGCTCTAGTTAATTTCAAATACCCTAAGTATCATGTTCTAAATTATTATATACATATTTTAACAAACATGTAAAAATGTATAGGGCTAGCATGGTTTCATCATAAAATATGACAGAAAAAAGTGGAGGAAATAACTTTTTAAAGGCGGAGCTTAAAATAGCAAAGATAGTTAATGTTCGAAATTTTGGTAACAGGTTCTAAGGCAATTTTTATGTTGAAATAACAGTTTCATTAACCTTTGTGCAGTAGTGCTTCTGTGAGTTTCTTAATCTGTTTTTTGATTGGATATTAACTGAACTTCTGATTTGATTTATAATGTAATATCCGAGGAGGATTATGGAGAGAAAGATTGACACATCCAGGTTTACTTTAATAAAGTTTAAAATAAGCGTGAACTGAATTAAATCTGCTCTGCATATTGTGGGAGGTTCGGGGCAAAGGAAGATCTACCCATGTGCGCAGCCCTGTAGAAGCGTTCCTCCTTAGCCAAGTAGAGACAGTCCTCCCAGCCCAGTGCACTGCATGTCGTGGCCTTGGCCTTCGAGACAGAAGTGCTTGTCTGGAGGTAAAAGCCATCAAGAGTTCTTCGACCAGAGACCTGTGTGTTTGGCGGATGGCTTGCTTCTGTCGGTAGGAGCGTGGAAGTAAAGGGTTGGAAGTAACAATGGAAAAGTGAAAAACCTTAACAGTGTTCAACGCCAGGGCACTGCTGGCAGTGAGGTTTATTGTGTTTGTTCTTTAAATGCTGTGTGTGAGAAATTCATCCGACCTCCCCATGTCCCCACAAGGACAGATCCTGTTTCCTCTCCTTGGAGCATCAGAACTTCTCAAGGGACAGGAAAGGACTGCAGGCTGTAGACAAGTGGGGTTTTTTGGTCGGGGTGGGGCAGTAATTAGAGATGGTAGCTTGAATAAAGTTCTTCTTTGGGCTTCCCGTATGGCTCAGCTGGTAAAGAATCTGCCTGCCATGCAGGAGACCTACGTTCGATCCCTGGGTTGGGAAGATCCCCTGGAGAAGGGAAAGGCAACCCGTTTCAGTATTCTTGCCTGGAGAATCCAGGGTTTGCAAAGAGTCGGATGTGACTGAGTGACTTTCATTATTATTTGCCTGGAAACCCAGCTTGGGGCAGCGTCGTCTACTAACCCTCTTCAGATTCCATCACAGAGGAACTCCTGTAGCAACCTTGCTCAGCTGCCTTGCCCATGGGCTCTGGTAGAGGCGGACGCAGGGCAGCGGGGCAGGGATGGGGGGACGGGGGGGGGGAGGGGAAGCCAGGAGCCCACATAGTTCCTCAGTGGGGTCCAGGCGAGTGTCGTGGAACTGAACTCAACCAGGCCTTGGCAGTTACCCCAGACTGGAAGTCAGTGATCACATCAGGACAGAGTTATGCACCATTTGATTTCATGTATGGATTAAGGGCACAGCTATCTCTGTGTAGCTTGTTCCCAGAAATACCTTCCTTCTCGGAGAGGCAGATTCATGTGTGTTTTGTTTTTTTGGCTGTGACTGCAACATGCTGGATCTTAGTTCCCTGACCGGGGGTTGAACTGCACAGAGTCTTAACCACTGGACCACCAGGGAAGTCCCCTGTGTGCCTTTTAGATTATATATCTTCCACATTTACTCCATACTGTTAGTCCTCACTGTTAATGTGATTGGTTGCATACTTTACCAGCCAAGACCACTTGATTAAGTACACCCCCAATACTTCCCCTACTAGTTGCCAGCTCCTTTTTTGTTGTTTAATTTTTTTTTTTTTTTTTGCAAATAGGTACTTACTCATCACTATCTCCCTACCTGTCTTATCACCTTTGCTCTTCTGGGAAGAATGGTTTCCTGGAACCAGGGACAGGACAGTGCTCCTAGAATTTTGTTTACAGTGAGGAAAAGGCATGTGGGTACCTTTTGGAGGGAAGCAATAGGGATTATTATTATTTTCAATGCTATGGTTTTTCCAGTAGTCACGTATGGATGTGAGAGTTGGACTATAAAGAAAGCTGACCGCCGAAGAACTGATGCTTTTCAACTGTGGTGTCAGAGAAGACTCTTGAGAGTCCCTTGGACTGCAAGGAGATCCAGCCAATCCATCCTAAAGGAAATCAGTCCTGAATATTCATTGCAAGGAAGTTGCTGAAGCTGAAACTCCAATACTTTGGCCACCTGATGCAGAGAACTGACTTATTGGAAAAGACTTTGATGCTGGGAAAGATTGAAGACAGGAGGAGAAGGGGATAACAGAGGATGAGATGGTTGGATGGCATCACCGACTCGATGAACATGAGTTTGTGCAAGTTCCGGGAGTTGTGATGGACACAGAGGCATGGCGTGCTGGGGTCGCAAAGAGTCCGACACGGCTGATAGATGGGACTGAAGAGGGATTGTAAAATGTTCCTTCTTCTTTCTTGCCCCTTAGGCAGAAGGTGCCGCTAGGGGCTGGGAATGCCTGCTTCTTTAGGGATCTGGGGCTCACATGCAGGACCACGGGGTGCTTAAAACTGGCAGTAGACTCTGGGGAGGATGGTTGCAGGTTCGTGTGTAAACAGAGTGTGGCCATCATCTATGGATGGAGAGCATGTGTGTCTCCCGGGAGTGGAGGCAGGTGGCGGCAGCTGAGGGTGTGGGTCTGGCAGAGCTGTGGGGACTCTTGTGCTCCTTACCTTTTGCCACGACGCCACACCAGAGCTTGCTAACTGTAGTCCCACCTCTGGCGCCAGCTTCATTTCCCACCCACCGTCCCCTTGTGTTTTCTTTGCCAGTAACTGTGAACTCCTTGGAGTCCCTGGGCCTGCCTGGCTATGCCAAGCCTCTGTGACCTTGCACAGGACCCCCTTCATCTTGACAAGCTCCTGGGGATGTCTTTCTGTGCAGTGTCTTGACCCACAGGGACAAATGGCTTCCTCCTTGGTTCTGCTTTTATTGGATAGTTTTCACTTTTGTACTATTTTTGTTCCCTCTCACTTTTATAAATTTTGAGAGCAGAGAATGTCTTATTGGTTTTTGATCCTCACAACCAAGCACAGAGCTTTCCTTGTTCAGAACCTGAGTCCTCAAGGAATATTCATTAAAGTGAGTCCCTGAGATTAATCATCCAACTCTTTCCGTATTTTCTTTTCTATTGTAATAGAAGTTTCCTTTTATTTCTCTTACGGTATGATCACTTTTTTCTTAAACCACTTTTTTAAAATTGAAGTTTGGTTAATGTACAATGTTGTGTTCCAGGTGTATGGCAAAATGAGTCAGTTATGTGTGTGTGTGTGTGTGTACACATCTTACCTTACACACACACACACACACATACACACACAGACACAGATATAAATTTTTTTCAGGTTCTTTTCCATTATAGGTTATTAGAAGGTATTAAATATAGTTCGCTGTGTTCCACGGTAGGCCTTTGTTGTTTATCTATTTTACATATAGCAGTATGAATATGTTAATCTCCTAATTTATCCTTCTCACTTCCCCTTTGGTAGCCACAAGTTTGTCTTCTATGTGAGTCTGTTTCTGTTTTGTAAATAAGTTTGTGTGCATTTTTTTTTTTGCACATATATTTGTCTTGGGCTTACTTTACTTTGTATGATAATCTTTAGATCCGTCCATGTTGCTGCAAATGGCATTTTGTTCTTCTTTATGGCTGGGTAGCATTCCATTCACTTTTCACTCTCATGCACTGGAGAAGGCAATGGCAACCCACTCCAGTGTTCTTGCCTGGAGAATCCCAGGGACAGGGGAGCCTGGTGAGTGGCCGTCTATGGGGTTGCACAGAGTCAGACACGACTGAAGCGACTCAGCAGCAGCAGTACTCCATTGTCTGTGTACCGAGTCTTCTTTCTCCATTCATCTGTGGATGGACACTCAGTTTGCACCATGGCCTGGCTATTGTGGATAGTGCTGTAATGAACAGTTTTGACTACACACAAGCACACAAAGCACACAGACGTGTATGAAATCACAGGTTCTTTGGAGGAAGATGCTCTGGCTTGTTCTGCTTTTAATTCTCTCACAGTGCCTTTTGCATAGTGAATATTGAGCACACAGCGTTTGAATTGAATTCAGAATAAATGGAACAAATGAAAACTAAGCATTATTTTAAGTGAATTATTTTATCTATTAAAAGTATTTGTCTTAATTTTTAAAATGATTAGAGCCACCACCTCTTATATTAAATATAACAACTATTTTATTTCTCCCCAGGAAGCCACAGAGTTTAGGGAGAAGAGTAGAATAAAACGAACATGAGTCGATGCTTGGAAAGCGTGATCTCACGGTTAGGTGGATCTTTGAGAGACAGTGTGGAAAAGAACCAGAACGTTCACTGACTGCTTTCACACAGCCAGCGTAACAATGACTAGGGAAGGTGGGAATTCACTTCCCCGTACAGTCCACGTGAGGAGGGCAGGAGTAGGCAGCCCTGCTTCGCTTTCCTTCTGTCTGTTGCTTGCTGTGAGCTGAGGGGTCTTGTCCTTACTGCATGGTTGAAGCTGGCTGACTCCCTTAGTTTGCATCCTGGTGTGTGGAGGACAAGTAGGAGTCTTTTAAGGACATGACCTTGAAGTTGTTGTTCAGTCGCCAAGGTGTGTCTGACTCTTTGCGACCCCGTGGACTGTAGCCAGGCTCCTCAGTCCTTCACTGTCTCCCCGAGTTTGCTCACATTCACGTCCATTGAGTCGGTGCTGCCCTCCAACCATCTCACCCTGTCACCTCCTCTCCTCCTGCCATCAATCTTTCCCAGCATCAGGGTCTTTTCCAGGGAGTCAGCTCTTCACCTTAGGTGGCCAAAGTATTGAAGCTTCAGCATCAGTCCTTCCAGTGAATAGTCAGGGTTGATTGCCTTTAGGATTGACTGGTTTGATCTCCTTGCAGTCCAAGAGACTCTCAAAAGTCTTCTCCAATACCAGATTTCATTAGAAAGCATCAGTTCTTCGGCACTCAGCCTTCTTTATGGTCCAGCTCTCACATCTGTATATGACTACTGGAAAACATAGCTTTGACTATATGGACCTTTGCCAGCAAAGTGATGTCTCTGCTTTTTAATGCACCGTCTGTCTGTCTGGTTTCAGTGTGCTTCTGCTTAATCTGTATTGTCATTTGCTTTCACTATTTGCTGGTTGCTGCTGCTACTGCTGCTAAGTCACTTCAGTTGTGTCCGACTCTGTGTGACCCCATAGATGGCAGCCCACCAGGCTCCCCCGTCCCTGGGGAAGGCGATTTGCTGGTTAGATCGCCTGTTTAGCCAGTGACTTAGATGGCCACTAGGTGGCAGTATTGGTTTTACATTTAAAGACGCCTAATTAAGCATCATCATCAAGAAACCCCTCTCCCCATCCCGAAGTTTCCATGGTCTTAGTTGGAGTCTAGACTGAAGCAACAGGCAAGCTTCCTTTAATTACCAGAAGGTATATTTTTCTTATTCCGAAATTCCTTCCTAGTGTGAAAGCCAGCTATGAGTATTGAAATAGTTATGGCAGAACGTTGTTTTAGCACTTGGGTTTAATTTGCTCACAAGATCCAGGATGTCCTGTTATGACTTAAAGTAATTTCATCTTTGGGGTAACAAGTCTTTTGGTAGTTGAAATGGCTGGGACGATTTTAAGCATTTGTAACTGTATGTGATGCTGGCTTATTTTTTTATCTTAAATTCTTCATGTTACGTATATGATTGAGAGTCGAATTTATTCCATGGGTAGCATTTTGGAGATCCACAGTTGGTTGACAGCTCACATTGGGTCTGCAGACAGTTCTTGGAGCAGTGATACGCTACCCTGATCTAGAACTCCATGAAAATAGAAAAAGAAGATGCTGTGCAGAGAATTAAGTGCTGAGATGCACAAAATATAGGGCAGCAGGGGCACTTTGAGAGGCAGGTAGTGGCTCCCTAATTATAGCTTGACTGAAACTTGTTTTAAAAAACTGACATTTTTTTTCCTTTTTTAAAAAAATTAATTTATTTTTTATTGAAGGATAAATGCTTTACAGAATTTTGCTGTTTTATGTCAAACCTCAATGTGAATCAGCCATAAATATACATGTATCCCCTCCCTTTTGAACCTTCTCCCATTTCCCATTTCCCAACCCCTCTAGGTTGATACAGAGCCCCTGTTTCCTGAGACATATAGCAAATCCCCATTGGCTGTCTATTTTACATATGGTAGTGTAAGTTTCCATGTTACTCTTTCCATCCATCTCACCCTCTCCTATCCTCTCCCCATGTCCATAAGTCTATTTTCTATGTCTGAAACGGACACACTGTTGAGAAAGAATTGTCGGCCTAGTCATCAGCCGAGGAAACTGAGCATGTGCGAACCCCAGACAGAGTTCTCAGGGCCTCTGCAGCCTGTGGCATGGAGCGGCCGGCTCCTCCTCCTCCGAGGGGCCAGCCCCATCGTTTGCCAGGTGTGCGCTGTGCCTCTAATGGGACAGGATGTTACCTGCAACCTGAACTCGATGTCTTCAGGTTGCAGTTTTGATTTTTGCCATAGATTTGCCCACCATGAGCATTCAGAACAGTTGCTTAGTGAGGAAAGAATCCCTGGTAAGTTTTACCATGTGAATATTTATCTGATAGCCCAAAATATCTCTTCCTCCCACACCACCAGATGTCTAGAGCTGCTGTTTATTTATTCATTACTCCTGTCGGGTTGCACTTGACTACGAAATCTGCCAAAAATTAAGGTGTAAAAATTTAATGGTTGCTGCAGTCGTGCGTCTGCTTTTAGCTGTTATCTTTCGCTTTGGCAAGTCGTCCTCTGTGCCTGTTTTGCCTCAAGATGCTGAAATGCCGTCTTACTGAAAACACAAGACGTTTCTCGTTCTTTTCATGTGACTGTAGGAACCAGGAGCCTAAGCAAACTTTCTGTCTGAAACTTAATACTTGGAGTTGTTACTGGAGTGGTGAAGCTATTCTTGTTTTCAGAAACAATCTGGGTCGTTGTGGATTGTCACTCCCATCTCTAGGTTTGAAGCTTATGTGCAGTTCATGATGGCTTTGAAGTCTATAGTGAGACGTTTCTTCTAAAGAGGAAGGCAGCAGACTTTACCAAGTGCTTCCTATGTGCAGGGAACCATTCTGGATTGTTGTGGACCAGTTCAAGAGGAATTAACAAAGATACTCCAGTTCCTTGAATTACTTATAAGATAGATGGTGGTGGTGGTTTTTCAGTCGCTCAGTCGTGTCCTACTCTTTGTGATCCCATGGAATAAGCTAGATGGTAACAATCTCATAATAGAAAATGCAGGAGATGCAGGTTTGATCCCTGGGTCAGGAAGATCCCCTGGAGAAGGAAATGGCAACAACCCACTCCAGTATTCTTGCCTGGAGAATCCCATGGACAGAGGAGCCTGGTGGACTGTGGTCCACGGGTCTCAAGGAGTTGGATATGACTGACCAGACACATAAGTAGAAATTTAAAATCAAGTTAAGTCTGTTAACCTATCTATTTGAAAAATATTAACTGCACAATTCTAGCTCTATTAAGTACTTTCAAACATCTCTAGACAGTCCATGGGACCCTTGAAAAGACAATAGTCGCAAAGCTCTTTAGGAAGCAGAGCGATGTGTAAAAAGCATGAGTGAATATCTTGCCGACAGTGCCTGGTGGAGCTTGAGGAGATAAAGAGGGAAGACTTGTGTCAGGTTGGGAAGCGGGCATGGGAATTGAGCTGGAGGGATGCTGGTTTAGAACAGGGTAGGGATCTGGAAGATGTAGACATGAAGCATCAGTATGGTCGGCTTTGGGGTACCTAGAGACCTAGGGTTCGTTTGGGGGGATGAGTAAAGTGTGTTTTAGCAGGAAGAGTAGTCTTTTTAGATTGAAATGGGTGGAAAGTAGAGCTGCAAGGCGGGGGGTGTGGTTGCCTAGTGTGGGGTTCCTGAGTGCACATCTCTAGAGAGAAGACTGCAGATTGGGAAGCAGTGCTACTGTTTTTCCTCAAATGTTTTCTCCCCGCATTACAGATGGAAGGGTAACGTGCAGCTGTAGAGCCTCACTATTTAAAGAGGTGCATGAACAAAAGCCAGGTGGAGGTGAGGCTGACGGAAACCCAGGAGGAGCGCGTGTGACAGCCTCTGATTTAATCAGGCACTGCAGTGTGTTTTGTCCTAAATACCTATTCTGTGTGGTGTCTGTGTGTCACTTATGTTATGACTTAGGTTTTTTGAACTTGAAAAAATTCCTTCTGGAGTGGATGTTTGTGGGAAAATTCTGTTTTTTGTTTGTTTTGTTAAATAACAATGGGTGCTGACAGCTCAGTCTCTGGTGGACTCTATTGGAGAAGTTTGTGTCTATGGTCTGTGTTGTGATGCAGAGATTGTCCAGTGAGAGGTTTTGTTTTTTTTCCCCCTCTCCGCGTCCTGGGATCCAGTAACCATGGCTGATCCCAGATCATTTTTACTGCAGCTTCAGAAACGTATGAACACTTGCTTAAAATTACAGGAACCATTTTGTTCTCCTAAGCAATTTCTTTTTTAAATTTTTATTTATTTTCATTAACTTTTATTGGAGTATGGTTGCTTTACAATGTTGTATTAGTTTCGGCTGTACAGCAGGATGAATCAGCTACATGTGTTCGTATATCCCCTGATTTTTGGACTTCCTTCCCATTCAGGTCCCCACAGAGCACTGAGTAGAGCTCCCTGTACTATACAGTAGGTTCCCGTTAGTTATCTATTTTATCCATAGTACCAATAGTGTATATATTTCAATTCCAATATCCCGATTCACAAAAGAGTTTCAGTTCAGTTCAGTTCAGCCAGGCCTCCCTGTGCATCACTATCTATTGGAGTTCCCTCAGACTCACATTCATCGAGTCCGTGATGCCATCCAGCCATCTCATCCTTGGTCGTCCCCTTCTTCTCCTGCCCCCAATCCCTCCCAGCATCAGAGTCTTTTCCAGTGAGTCGACTCTTCGCGTGAATACTGGAGTTTCAGCTTTAGCATCATTCCTTCCAAAGAAATTCCAGGGTTGATCTCCTTCAGGATGGACTGGTTGGATCTCCTTGCAGTCCAAGGGACTCTCAGGAGTCTTCTCCAACACCACAGTTCAAAAGCATCCATTCTTTGGCGCTCAGCCTTCTTCACAGTCCAACTCTCACATCCAAAAGAGTTTCAAAATAAGGTTAAATCAGAGGGCTTCTCTGGTGGCTCAGTGGTATAGAATCCGCCTGCCAGTGCTGGAGACACGGGTTTGATCCTTGATCGGGGAAGATCCCACATGTCGCGGAGCAGTGAAGCCTAGCACCAGAACTACTGAGGCTGTGCTCCAGGGCCCGGGAGCCACAGCTGCTGAGGCCTTGTGCTGCAGCTGCTGAAGCCCACACGCCGAGAGCCTGTGCTCGGCAGTGAGAAGCCACCACAGAGAGAGGCCCGTGCGCCGCGGCTGGAGAGCACTCCTGCCCACCACAGCTGCAGAAAAGCCCACACGGCACCGGAGGCCCAGCACAGCCACAAGAAAATACGTGCAAAGATTTTTAAAAGGGATTAAATTTGAAACAGTGACGAAGAGAGGCTAAAGCGTGGTTGTGGTTTTAAAGTAGGTTCTAGTAAAATAAAGGCTCATGTATGTTCTGAAGACTCTGAAGTGTGACCCTTTACCTTAGCACAAGGTCATGCTTGGTCGGGGAATCACTCTGAATGAGGAACAGGGAAGAAGTTCCTGCAGGGCAAGTACGCAGAGATGGGGGTGGGCAGAGCTTAGAAGAAAGGCAGGATCTGCAGAAGGGCCGGAAGCACAGATGAATTATGGATCCATTTTTAAGGCATCCTCCAAATGCAGAAAAGAAAGTTCAGAAGTGGATTAGGCTTACAAGGTGTATTTGATTTTTTAGGTGGGTATGGTGCCCCCATTGGGCTTCCCTGATAGCTCAGTTGGTAAAGAATCCACCTGCAATGCAGGAGACCCCAGCTTGATTCCTGGGTTGGGAAGATCTACTGGAGAAGGGATAGGCTACCCACTCCAGTATTCTTGGGCTTCCCTGGTGGCCCAGCTGGTAAAGAATCCGCTGCAGTGTGGGAGACTTGGGTTCGATCCCTGGGTTGGGAAGATCCCTTGGAGAAGGGAAAGGCTACCCACTCCAGTATTCTTGCCTGGAGAATTCTGTGGACTGTATAGTCCATGGGGTTGCAAAGAGTCAGATATGACTGAGCGAGTACATTTCATTTTATGGCAGATGTTGGATTACATTTTCTGTTTTAGACCAAAAGGGGCCAGACTAGCTGCTTAGAAATCTTTATACTCTCCCTACCCACAATAGCTTAAAAAAAAAAAAGATGGAAAGAAAACTTCATTATTCAGAAACTACAAGATTGTGCATGAAGGAAGAAAAAAAGAATGTACAAAACCAACACAAGAGTTTATCAAGGTCACTAAATTTAAAAAAGGATCAATGTTTAAAAATCAGTTGTTTTTCTATATATAAGCAGTGATAATTAGAGTTGAAACATTTGAAATAATATCATTTATTCATAAAATCAAAAAGTATTAAATACTCAGGGATAAATCTAATGAAAGATGTTCAGGATTCTACATTCAAAATTTGGAATCATTACTGAGAAAAATTGTTGTTCAGTTGCGAAGTCATGTCTGACTGTGACTCCATGGACTGCAGCATGCCAGTCTTCCCTGTCCTTTACTATCTCCCGGAGTTTGCTCAAACTCATGTCCATTGAGTCGATGATGCCATTTAACCATTTCATCCTCTGTTGTCCCCTTCTCCTCCTGCTCTCAATCTTTCCCAGCATCAGGGTCTTTTCCAGTGAGTCAGCTCTTTGCATCAGGTGGCCAAAGTATTAGAGCTTCAGCTTCAGCATCTGTCCTTCCAGTGAATATTCAGGACTGGTTTCCTTTAAGATTGACATGTTTGATTTCCTTGCAGTCCAAGGGAGTTCAAGAGTCGTCTCCAACACAACAATTCAAAAGCATCAATTCTTCAGCACTCAGCTTTCTTTAGAGTCCAGCTCTCACATCCATACATGACCACTGGAAAAACCATAGCTTTGACTAGATGAACCTTTGTTGGCAAAGTGATGTCTCTGGTTTTTAATGTGCTGTCTAGGTTTATCATAGCTTTCCTTCCGACTAGCAAGCATCTTTTACTTTCATGGCTACAGTCCCCATTCTCAGTGATTTTGGAGCCCAAGAAAATGAAGTCTGTCACTGTTTCATTTTTCCCCCCATCTATTTGCTGTGAAGTGATGGAACCAGATGCCATGATCTTTGTTTTTTGAATGTTGAGTTTTAAGCCAGCTTATTCACTCTCTTCTTTCACCTTCATCAAGAAGTTGTTCAGTTCCTCTTTGCTTTCTGCCATAAGGGCGGCATCGTCTGCACATCTGAGGTTCTTATTTCTCTCAGCAATCTTGATTCCAGCTTGTGATCCATCCAGCCCGGCATTTCTGATGATGTACTCTGCATCATGATGATTCCGCAAAGAGTCGGACGCGACTGAGCGACTTGCACTGCACTTCACTCTGCATATAAGTTAAATAAGCAAGGTGACAGTATACACCCTTGACATACTCCTTTCCCAAATGTGAACCAGTCAGTTGTTTCACGTCTGGCTCTGTTGCTCTTTGACCTGCAGACAAGTTTCTCAGGAAAATAAAAGAAAAAGAAAGTCTAAATGAACGTCTAAAAAGCATGCTCATAGATTGTAAGATTCAATAGTGTGTCCATTTCCCCTAAATTTATCAAGAGATTAAATGCAATCCCAATGAAAACCTCAGTAGATGTTTTCAATTCACTGGAAATTGCCAGGCTGACTCTCAGATTTACATGGAAATCTAGTAACCAAAGTGAAGAGAATAGGCATTTCTAATTTTGTTGCTTTCTTTTGTGGTATGAACTGTATTTAAAACCTGGCAGAATTATAACAGTACAAATAAATGATTCTTTCTGCTTATTCACAGAAAGTTTTGGAAATCACTGTTTTCTTGAGAAGAGTTAGACCTTGGCTTATTAATTAAAAAAAAAAAAACTTATTTCCATGCGATAAGCCAGAAGAGCTGGGAGCAAAGCTTTTCATGGATTAGTGTGAAGAAGCTTAAGAAAATGGCCTTGTGTTTTCTATTTTTAGACTTTTTTTTTTTGTTGGCAAGGAGGTAGGGTGAAGCACTGCCTTGAAAAGTGAGCTGTGAGTCAAGTGCCTTTCACTAAGCTTCGCTTTTTGTTGTCGTTCAGTTGCTAAGTTGTGTCTGACTTCGCAGTCCCATGTACTGCAGCACGCTAGGCTTCCCTGTCCTTCACCATCTCCCGGAGCTTGCTCAAACTCATGTCCATTGAGTCGGTGATGCCATTCAGCCATACCATCCTCTGTTGCCCCCTTCTTCGCCTGCCTTCAATCTTTTCCAGCATCAAGGTCTTTTCCTTTTTTAGGTGAGACCAATCAAATGCTTAATTTCTTAGTGAAGTTTGTTTTTTGTCATAATTGACACGTGTTAGGTAATAAGTTTTTATTACATTGCTATTGAATAAGAATTTATGCATCCATTTACTAAGTCTTTGTGGAATATTGACTCAGGCAAGGCTTGGACAAGATGCCCCAGAACACCTCTTCCTCAGGGCTTGCTCAGCAGTGATGAATCCCTCACATCTTCTCATGAACATGCCTTTCTGTTCGGCCCCCAGCATTCAGACCCCCTCCCTTACCAGCAAAACTCAACCCCATGTGAGTCTGATGGGAGTGGGCTCGACCCACTGAAGACATCAGAGGCCAGATTCAGGGTCTCTCCCACCCAGGGAGGGTGTTGGACGTTGTAACTCAGGATTCTGCGTCTGGAGCCAGGACCCATAGATGTGGTCACTTAATTTTTTTAATTTGAAGAATTTTTTATCTTTTGGTCACACTGCTTGGCATGCAGGATCTTAGTTCCCCAGTCAGGGAGCAGTGGAAGCATGGATTCTTCACTGGACCTCCAGGAAAGTCCTGAAGTGATCACCAGCCCTCCCTCCCCTGGTGGTGACGGTTAGGACCAGATGTGGCGGCAGCGCATGCTGGTGTGTGGAGGAGGCCAGTGCTCTGGGCCAGACGACACCCTGTGGGGTGACCCCTTCCTTGTGATTCCCTGTGGTCAGGCCCCTGCATGAGCTGCCCTCCGGGAGGCCCATGCTGGGATCGAGGGACCCTGTACGTCCCTTTCTGCAGCCACATCAGCAGCCACCATGAGCACACAGGTGCCCTGGGTGGAAAGTTTGGCTTTGTTGTGACATCTGAACTGAGCCTTGAAGTAGTGTTTGCTGGACTCCTGCCTGGGGTGGCTGCAAGGACTCCCACGGATGGAGACAGTGAACTGGGATGTTAGCAGAGGGGTCAGCCACTCTGAGCTCACACAGCACCCTGAGTTCCTGTTTGGGGAGGTGAGCTTGGTGGGATTAGCGAGACTCCCAACACGTGGGGCTGGAGTCTGCAGTGGAGACCCTCGAGGAGGGTTCATGTCTGCAGGAGTGACCACAGCTGACTTCTATTGAGTGCCCGCTAGTGGTAAAGAACCTGCCTTCAAGTGCAGGAGACATGAGAGACTTGAGTTCGATCCCTGGGTCAGGAAGATTCCCTGGAGGAGGGCATGGCAACCCACTCCAGTATGCGTGCCTGGAGAATCCCATGGACGGAGGAGCCTGGAGGGCTACAGTCCAGGGGTCGCACAGCGTTGGACACGCCTGAAGTGACTCAGCACACACTGTCGTCTTTATCTCACTCCGTGCCCGTGTCAGTGCACTCTGCCGCTTTTGAAGCCTCAGCTCATCTAAGTTGCTATGTGGTTTCTGTAACTCTCCCCCTTTGCAGAGAGGAAACCAAGGCCTCGCGGGGTTCAGCGCCCTGCCTGTGTTCCGTCCCTGAGAGAGGCTGTCGGGTCTGCCTCTCAGTTCTGGCCTGTCTCCTCACGCGCAGCTGGGGCCTTAACCTCAGGGCCAGGCAGCAGATTGCTGCAGCTGCTGTGTGCAAGTAACTCCATGCCTGAGCCCTCTCTCACTTCACCTGGCTTTATATTTTTTTTAATACCATTTTTTTGTTGACAGTGTATTCTAGATTTCTTTGCTTAATGCCTGCCTCCTTCATTAGAACTTGAGATCCAAGAGGGCAGGGACTCTGCCCTGTGTTTCCATAATTGTTTGCTATCTTCCTAGAACAGTGCCTGGCACGTAGCAGTTGCTCAACAAATATCATACAATCAATAATAACATTAGTAACCATCACATTCAAGCATGTGCCAAGTGCTTGGCGTATACTAACTCACTTGATCCCTAGGACTGTTGTTACCAGCATATTAGAGGTGAGAGAACAGACCACAAGCAGGTCTGGGAACTTGCTCAAGCCTCCAGGGTTCAGAAGAGCTGGAGCTAGGATTCTGACGTAAGCACTTTGGCTCCAGAAATCAGGTTCCTAAAATGCTAAGCTTCATTGCCTTTCATGAATGAGTGAATGATTATTTAAAGCAGGTTTTATAAACTATAAAAATGTATTTAGTAGAGCATTTCAAAGTAAATAAATTACATAAATTAAAATAAATTACATCAATGATGAGGTAATATTTTTCTCTTGTTAAGAATGACAGTTAATGATTAAGACAAATTTCTGGGGGAAAATATATTTAATATAGGCTTAGGTTCTTGGAAGGTTTGTTATTATAGCATCACATGTAATCTTCTGGTCCACAAATGAATGGTCGGTTTTTAAAGGCTAGTAAATCTGTTTGATATATGTTCCCAACAAGATATTATACATCTCTGTTATTATCTCATAAGATAGGCCTACTTCATATGGAAGAAATTATAACAATAAACAGATGTTAATTTTTGTCATGATTTATTTGTTAGTCTAAAAGCTCAGTTCAGTGCCTGAAAACTGTGTAATAGTTGGGCTTTGGAAAAATGCAGTTGAATCGGGATCAGTCTTAAAACACAATTGAGTCCTTTAGAACATTTGCCTAATACTGAACAAATGTCTGGGGTTTTGCTTTCTGAGTACTTGGTCTGAATAATGAGACTGAATTAGACCATAAACTCATGTACTACCAGGCTTACATTTTATATTAAGGTATGGGTGGTGCTAGTGGTAAAGAACCCACCTCCCAGTGCAGGAGACATAAGAGACCTGGGTTCAATCCCTGGGCCAGAGAGATCCCCTGGAGGAGGGCATGGCAACCCACTCCAGTATTCTTGCCTGGAGAATCCCATGGACAGAGGAGCCTGGCGGGCGATGGTCCATAGGGTCACACAGAGTTGGACATGACTGAAGCAACTTAGCACACATGCAAGGAAAAGCTACAAATTTGGGGAAGTAGTCTGTTGACAAGGGAAAAGGAAAGCATCACAGTCTTAAATTAGTGGATTTTTTTTTTTTTTCGAGAGAGGCAGAAGGACTAAAGTGGTCCCAAACCAAATTTGCCTAATATTTAACAGTCACTTATGACATTTAAAATGTGAATCTGCTTTGATCCACATTCACATGTTGGCATTTTCATTCATACTACTGATATTTCTAGATATAAATTTTGAATGATTTCTCCCTCCATATCAAGAATAATGGGCTTTCTCCTCTCAGAGCATCTTCAGATGCTCAGCTATGGAATCTGAACCTTTTTGTGAATGAAGATGATGAATATGTATGAGAGCCAGGTAACAAGGGAGAGTGTTGGTTTTGCATTTTTGGTTCTCAGTAATTATTAGTGTCTTTAAATGTGAATGTGCCTTGAGAAAAAAATGTTCAGAGAAAGTACTGTGGGAAGGTGCTATAGGCGTTCTGACTTTAAAGTGCTTATTAGGATAGAAGCAGATGCCTGCTAGAAATGTAGATTTTTGGTTCAATGAGACAAATAGAATTAAAGTATTTAAATTACTGTGATCAACTTTTCCATTTTTTAAAATTTTCCTTTTCTGTTATTTACCTTTATTTGATTATTTGTATTTTTAGTTCCCTTATGCTTGCCTCTGAAATGGTATTATCTCATTTTTGATAGAATTTTCCCTTCAGCTTTTAGGTTTGAAATAGTAGCATGGTTTGGTGAATAAGCATTCTTTAGATTGGTGACACAGTGAAAGCAATGGCGCCCCACTCCAGTACTCTTGCCTGGAAAATCCCATGGATGGAGGAGCCTGGTAGGCTACAGTCCATGAGGTCGCTAAGAGTCGGACACAACTGAGCGACTTCACTTTCACTTTTCACTTTCATGCATTGGAGAAGGAAATGGTAACCCACTCCAGTGTTCTTGCCTGGAGAATCACTGGGACAGGGGAGCCTGTTAGGAGGCCATCTATGGGGTCGCACGGAATCGGGCATGGCTGAAGAGACTTAGGAGCAGATTGGTGAGAGGTAGGTCTCCACACATTAGTGCCTTTGCTATAGCGTCTAGCCTTTTTTCCAAAGGGCTCTGTTGATAGAACATTTTCTTACTTTTCCCTTGATTTTTTGTTTGAAAACTCTTTCTTATTCAGCCAGGCATTACATTTTAAAAAATGGTCTTTGTGTCCAAAAGTGCTTTAAACTGTCCATATGGTACTTAAAAGAGGTATGAGTCTTGTGTTATGGATAGAACAGACAGAATATAAATTATTACAGTCTCAAGTGTTAAGAACTGAGATAAGATCATTTGATGGAACATTTTTTGTTACCTTTTATTTTATCTCAGGGGGCTAATAACGGCTTCCCAGGTGGTGCAGTGGTAAAGAATCTACCTGCCAATGTAGGAGATGCAGGAGACATGGCTTTGATTCCTGGGTCTGGAAGATCCCCTGGAGGAGGAAATGGCAACCTGCTCCTATATTCTTGCCGGGATGATCTCATGGGCAGAGGAGCCTGGGGCACTACAGTCCATGAATTGCAAAGAGCCAGACTGAGCACAACCACAGCATGCTAATATTTGATTGGCCAAAAAGTTTATTTGCATTTTTCTATAACACCTTACAGAAAAGTCCGAATGAACATTTTGGCCAACTCAATACATATGCATATGTGTGTATCTAAGTCTGATCTGTGTGTGCATACAGACACAGAATACACATAAACACATACATACAAATATACACACATGTATGTATATATAAAACAAGAATAAAAGCTGTTGGTACTTTCTGAGGATTAATAGACAAAACTTTCAAAGTAAAATGTAATATTGTTGTTTAGTTGCCGAGTTCTCCTGTCCTTCACTATGTCCTGGAGTTTGCTCAAATTCATGTCCATTTAGTTGGTGATACTATTTAACCGTCTCATTCTCTGTTGCCCTTTTCTCCTCTTGCCCTCAATCTTTCTCAGCATCAGGGTCTTTTTCAATGAGCCAGCTCTTTGCATCAGGTGCCAATGTATTGGAGCTTCAGCATTAGGGTTTCCAATGAGTATTCAGGATTGATTTCCATAGGATTGACAGGTTTGATCTCCTCGCTGTCCCCGAAGCCCTCAAGAAAGTCTTCTCCAACACCACAGTTTGAAAGCACCAGCTTTTCGGTGCTCAGCCTTCTTTGTGGTCCAGCTCTCACAAATGGCCTTGGCTTATTCAAGAACATGTTTTTGAGTATCAGGTGAGGACCTATTTTATATTTTGGGACATATTTGGAGATAGTTGTCAACTTAGCACACTAGTTTTTGAAATATTTCTATTTGGAGATGCAGAGGTACAGAAAACTTGACTACCATTTTTGTATTAACCAACTGAAGCAAATACTAAATCCAGGCATATGATTTAGTAAACAAAAAGTAATGGAGATAGGAAAGATTGTAACCCACTAGAAATCCAGAGAGCTTATTTTAGTCTGGAATTTAACTCCTCCTTTGTACTGCCTAAACCTTTGCTGCACTTTTATCATCCTGACCTTCTTTGCATCTTTGCCTGGCAAGTGCCCTCACAGTCTTTCTGCTGAGGTTACTTGTCTGGTGTCATATCAATACTTGTTGCCATCCCTTGTATATTTCTTATAATTCGCTGTATAACTCAGAAGACTGGTTCTTGTTTGGAAGCCAAATTTTTGTATTTATTTCTGTTGAAAACAGATTTTTACTTAAAAGATAGTTTAAAGGGTATGTGTAATCATTTCATCATTCTGACATAAATATTTTCATTTTTCTGGCTCCCTTATGCTCTCTGTTTTATTTTGCATGTTTGGAGTTATGTCTTTTAATATTTAACATAAAGACATTCCCATTGTCATAATGTCTTCATTATTATAATTTCATCTGCTACATAACAGCTCATTTGCTACTTATTTTCTTGTAAGACTTTTTTTTTTAGTGTCTTCTGTGTTTCTTTTCTAGCTAGTGCATATTAGCATGCTCCCAATGAGTCTGAGAGAACTCCAGGAGATAGTGAAGGACAGGGAAGCCTGGCATGCTGCAGTCCATGGGGTCGCAAAGAGTTGGGACAGAACATAGTGACTGAACAACAAATAATTATTTGAAATTTTAATGCAAGTATTAACGTTATTATCTTCACACATGATTTTTTTCTCTTCTATAATCCCCTATGAATATGTGTGTGGTATATGTTTGTGTATATATGGCATATATATGTATAGAGCTATATATGTGTACATGTACAGATATGGCATATATGTGCACATGTATGGCATATGTGTATAAAACATACAGCTAGTATGTGTATATGTATACATATAACAAATTTTGAAAAACAGTGAGAATTACTTCATTATTCAGAATCAACAGTAGGAAAGCCCAGAGTTATATTGAGTAGCTGCTAATTCAAACTTTAGGGTTTGCTTTTCTCTGTAACATGCCATATTGTTAGTGTGATACAACCTTGCTGCTGCTGCTGCTGCTGCTAAGTCGCTTCAGTCGTGTCCGACTCTGTGTGACCCCATAAACGGCAGCCCACCAGGCTCCCCCATCCCTGGGATTCTCCAGGCAAGAACACTGGAGTGGGTTGCCATTTCCTTCTCCAATGCCTGAGAATAAAAAGTGAAAGTGAAGTTGCCCAGTTGTGTTCAACTCTTAGCGACCCCATGGACTGCAGCCCACCAGGCTCCTCTGTCCATGGGATTTTCCAGGCAAGAGTACTGGAGTGGGTTGCCATTGCCTTCTCTGAGTGTGATGTAACCTTAGGTTACTGTTTTTACGTTTCAAATTTGTACATAAAAGTTTAAAAATACTATATAAAATGAAGAAATAAGACATATTTGATAGTTCAAAGATTTATATTGAAAATCATTCTTTCTTAAATAGTAAGCTTATATGAACTTCAAGAATGTTATGGAATCTACTTTAGTGTGGTAATATTCCAAATAGTTAAACATGTTTCCTTAAAGTCTTTTCTCTGTAATAGTTACCTGGATATAGCTTGTACAAAGCACAGAATATGCTGAAGTTTATTGTGGGGTGTTCAAGCATATTAATATGTCTGACTTTTGGCTTGTCACAACTGGAAATAGATTGAATACTGCTTAATCATTTTATATTTATAGCTTAAAAAATATGAGTCTCTATGTATATGTATGCATGTATATATAGCTATAGTTGTGTCTATCTATTTCTGGATCTTTGTTCTTACTAAGTTTATAGATTTTGAAATTGCATCATTATGCTGTTACTGTTGTTGCCTGAATACTTAAGAATTCTGTTTCTAATATTCAGAACTGGAGCTCTTCATTATGATGGTGTTTTAGTGTTTTTAGGGCATTCTAAAATTTTTTTCTTCACATGAGATAAATTGTATATTGTTCCTTTTGTTTAGCCGAAGTGTTCTATTTTCCATTTTCCACATGCTTCCTCTGTTGGGTGCACAGTAAAAGCTGTGTTTATACCTCTGAGTTTTCCTTCACTCGCCTTGGGCTCTTCCTTTCCAGTCGCCTTTCAGTTCAGTTCAGTTTAGTTGCTCAGTTGTGTCCGACTCTTTGCAGCCCCATGAATCGCAGCACACCAGGCCTCCCTGTCCATCACCAACTCCTAGAGTTCACTCAGATTCACCTCCATCGAGTCAGTGATGCCATCCAGCCGTCTCATCCTCTGTCGTCCCCTTCTCCTCCTGCCCCCAGTCCCTCCCAGCATCAAAGTCTTTTCCAGTGAGTCAACTCTTTGCATGAGGTGGCCAAAGTACTGGAGTTTCAGCTTCAGCATCATTCCCTCCAAAGAAATCCCAGGGCTGATCTCCTTCAGAATGGACTGGTTGGATCTCCTTGCAGTCCAAGGGACTCTTGAGTCTCCTCCAACACCACAGTTCAAAAGCATCAATTCTTTGGCGCTCAGCCTTCTTCACAGTCCAACTGCAGATATGCAAATTTCAGGGCTTCAGCGCTGTCTGGAGCCTAGGTGCTGGGGAGTTTGTGTGGGTTCAGTTAAAGTCCTTCATTTCTAGTGGCTCCTGAAGAGAAGAAAAAAGAGAGTAGTATGAAGAATAAAATGTCAGATCTTTAAAAATACCTGGTTTGTTTCAATTATGGTTTCCTCGGTGTGTATGCCCAGCAGTGGGATTGCTGGGTCATAAGGCAGTTCTGTTTGCAATTTTTAAAGGAATCTCCATACTGTTTTCCATAGTGGCTGTACTAGTTTGCATTGCAGCATTGTTTATAATAGCCAGGACATGGAAACAACCTAGATGTCTATCAGCAGATGAATGTATAAGAAAGCTGTGGTACATATACACAATGGAGTATTACTCAGCCCTTAAAGAGAATAAATTTGAATCAGTTCTAATGAGATGGATGAAACTGGAGCCGATTATACAGAGTGAAGTAAGCCAGAAAGAAATACACCAATACAGTATACTGACACATATATATGGAATTTAGAAAGATAGTAATGATGACCCTGTATGTGAGACAACAAAAGAGACACAGGTATAGAACGAACTTTTGGCCTCTGAGGGAGAGGGAGAGGGTGGGATGATTTGGGAGAATGGCATTGAAACATGTATACTATCATGTAAGAAACGAAGCACCAGTCTACGTGATACAGGATACAGGATGCTTGGGGCTGGTGCACAGGGATGATCCAGAGAGATGATATGGGGTGGGAGGTGGGAGGGGGCTTTGAGATTGGGGGCTCGTGTACACCTGTGGCTGATTCATGTCAATGCATGGCAAAACCAATACAGTATTGTAACGTAGAATAAAGTAAAAATAAAATTAAAAAAAAAACCTGGTTTGAAATTTGAGTCTCTTAAAGAAATCACTATGGTCATATTGTATTATTTATTTTTTGCTTTGATGGTTGTTTCTTCAGGAAATGCCCACAGTGCTTCTCCTTCACCAGCTGGCTCAGCAGGAAGGCGCATGGACCATACTTCCACTGTTACCGCAGTACGTTGCCCTGGAAATGTGCTCATTACTGGCATCTCTACCTGACACTTGTAGGCTTCCTTGTTTTCTCGCTAAGTGTATTTTTCCTGAGAGTCAGCAAGTAAAGTCATTGGATTCTGTGACTGCTACCTTAATCAGATTTCTTAATGATTGATTCTTAATCATGAATAGCTTTTATTTTTAAATATTTCTTTCTTAAAAGATATAATATCAGTATATTTGATATTTTGAGACTGATTTTGAGATCTGTGGGGCTAGGGTTTGTCATGGAAAGAGTTAACTTGAACTCTGGCTGTTCCATAAACCATTAGTATCTGGCTTTTCTATTAATATAAGCTGAAACTATACATGGGAGAAAAATACAGGGGAAAAAATTCAGATTTCTTGCTATTTTGTATATCCTTTATTTGCTTCCTGCTTTCTTCCTTAGTAAGTTTTAAACCTTGTTACAAACTCACTTTATAAAAATGATGACTAGAATCTTTCTTTTTCTCAGCTTTTCTGTAATGTATAGCAGAAATTCATCATGGATTTTCTTCTGTGAAGAAGAGACAAGAATACAAATTGTACAACTCTTAGAAACACTCAGAAGATATGACCCATCAAAGGTAAATACAACTTCAAGTGTTTTTATTTTGCATGGAGAAAGTGCTTAAAGGAAGTTTAATTTTGATTATCAGGGTTTTCAGTCCAATAAAAAACACTTAATTTAAAATTAAGAAGAACAAAATAGGCTGCTCTCACCCTGTGATATGCAGCATATTGTATGGAATGTGTATCTCAATAAACTTGCTTTAACTTTAAGAAAAAAGAATGAAATAGCAGTTAAATATCTGGAAACAATGTTAAATAATTCTCTTTGAGGTTTGGAGCTATCAGACAGATGAAACTTACAATGAGCCATTTTTAAATGAAAAAAAAACACCAAACTATATGTTTTACCAGTTTTAGAAAATTAAGAAAACTATAAATCAGAGTTAAGAAATAAGTTCAAATTGGTTATTTCTCTTTATCAACAATGACTGCATATTGTTTTAGGTAAGAAAGAACTTTGAGTACCAACTGTGTGTTGGGCACTGTGATAGCAGGAGCTTGGACAGATAGACAAGGGTCTTGACTGGATGGATGGTGCAGAGGAGCAGGGAGTGATGGGCCATTGAAGAGGCGGTTACAGTTAAAAGTGAGACATCTTTTAAGAGAAGCACTGGGCGGTGTTAGAAGCAACACAGAAGGGCATCAGATCTTATTTGGGAAGGTCATGATGTAATGCGACATTTAGCTGGAGTCCCATGGAGAGAGTAGGAGTTAGTAGGAGAGAGAACTCTAAGCAGAGGGAACAGTATCTGAGAAGGGCTGGAGGTGAGACAGGTACACCTTGTGAGAAAAGTTCACCCCTGCCTTCATATTTTAACATTTTATCTCATGCGGATAGGATGTTGCAAATGGATCATGTTTACCTCTAAGTTCTGAGTGCTGAACACAGTGTTTAACACTTACTAGGTGGTCAGTGAATGTGTGTGTGTGCATGTGTGTGCATGCTCAGTCGTGTCTGACTCTTTGTGACCTCATGGACTGTAGCCCGCCAGGCGCCTCTGTCCATGGGATTCCCAGGCAAGGATACTGGGGTGGTTGCCATGCTCTCCTCCAGGGGATCTCCCTGACTCAGGGATAAAACCTACATCTCCTGTGTCTCCTGCATTGGCAGGTGGATTCTTTACCACTGAGCCGCCTGAGAAACCCTAAGTATTTGTGTAGGACTGAGTAACTCTGAAACGTCAGCTGTCCTGCTGGGCTGCGTGCAGTGTCCCTGGAGGTTTACAGGCAGCTCTGGAGCTTTCTGGAGGGTAAATTAGGCTCTTCAGTTCTCTTGGAGAAGTCCAGGTTACACCCTGATCAATTTATGGGGTTCTTTCAATGTGAAATAAGTGGAATTGGGTCCTTTCTGGTACTGATGGACACCTACCCACCCCTGTTCTGAAGCCCACTCCAGAAGTGAATCAGAATCAATGAGGGTACGGAAAAGGAGCCACGGCTTCCCAGTGCCCGCCGGGTTTGTTGATGTGGACACACACATTGGGCTACGGTGACCATTAGGTTGGTTCTCAAACGCTGTAAAGTTTGTTACTACAATAAAACCACTGGTCTTGATGCTTTTTAAATGCTGTAAGGACCCATTATGATTTCTTTTCATGCTTTTGACTTCTGGGAAAACACAGATATAATTGAATGAGAAAATTGTTAGGTTAAAAAAATAATTCCTTCAAAGGAGAGAAGATTTATGAACCTGTCTCATCCAGTCTTTTCAGATGGTGCTGAGCAGTGAGTGTCTGTGTGCTTTGTGCCACGTTTTATATAAAAGATTTGTTAGGCTTTTATGTTTTCCTTTGACTTGAGAAAAACTCCCAGCTCTTTTTTGGAATGTAGGAGTTTTAATCGCCTCCTAGTGTTTGCTTCACCTGGAGATTATTTTTTCCATTATCCATAGCTCTAATTCTGTACAGAAGATGGTGACTCACTGTACTTTTTAATGAAAATTGGGATGATAAATTTAAAAGTTCAGAGCAAGTTCATGAAAATCAAGTACAGAACAGAGGTAAAATAAGACATTTTCTTCTTTTGTGAGCTCTACCACATGAAAAAAAGTCGAGGATGTTTTATTTTATTTAAAACTAGCACTAGGGAATAAAAATTACATGATGTTGAAGTTAGCTCAAACCAGTGGTTTTTTCCCCTGACCATATGAAATTTTAGGAAAAAAGTATAAAACAAACCTAGTTTTGACACTGACACAAATAAACTATATTAAAATAATATGTGTTAGAGTATCATTATTTCACTGGATTCTGACATTGTTTCCCTTCAATATCTTGTCATTCTCACTAATCAAATTTATGCTGTTATACAATATTTTAAATGAAAAACTTTAATCTTTATTAAAGTAATTAATCTCTGTTAATTGCCTTTCTGGATGATTTCTGTAAATTTCTATATCTTATTGAAGTCTTTCTGGTTTTTTTCCCCTACAGTATGCTTTTATTATGTGTGCATTTGCTGAAATGTCTTTAATTTTTAATTCTTAATAGAGGTAAAGCATGAGTGCTGGCGAAGAGCAATTCTAAGATACTATTCGAACACTGAGTTATTCTTTTACAGTTTGTCTTGATAGTCTTTATTAAGAAGTCATTAAGAAAATCACTGGGCTTCCCTGGCGGCTCAGCTGATGAAGAATCCACCTGCAGTGTGGAGACCTGGATTCGATTCCTGGGCTGGGAATATCCCCTAGAGAAGGGAATGGCCACGCATTTCAATATTCTGGCCTGGAGAGTCCCATGGACTATACAGTGTCGCAAAGAGGGACACAACAGGGAGTGCTTCTTCACAGAATTATAGTAATTTCCCCCTTGCTGCTGCTGCTAAGTCACTTCAGTCGAGTCTGACTCTGTGTGACCCCATAGACGGCAGCCCACCAGGCTCCCCCATCCCTGGGATTCTCCAGGCAGGAACACTGGAATGGGTTGCCATTTCCTTCTCCAATGCATGAAAGTGAAAAGTGAAAGTAAAGTCGCTCAGTGTCCAACTCTTAGCGACCCCATGGACTGCAGCTCACCAGGCTCCTCCATCCATGGGATTGCCACGCATTTCAATATTCTGGCCTGGAGAGTCCCATGGACTATACAGTGTCGCAAAGAGGGACACAACAGGGAGTGCTTCTTCACAGAATATATAGTAATTTCCCCCTTGCTGCTGCTGCTAAGTCACTTCAGTCGAGTCTGACTCTGTGTGACCCCATAGACGGCAGCCCACCAGGCTCCCCCATCCCTGGGATTCTCCAGGCAGGAACACTGGAATGGGTTGCCATTTCCTTCTCCAATGCATGAAAGTGAAAAGTGAAAGTAAAGTCGCTCAGTGTCCAACTCTTAGCGACCCCATGGACTGCAGCTCACCAGGCTCCTCCATCCATGGGATTCTCCAGGCAAGAGTACTGGAGTGGGGTGCCATTGCCTTCTCCAAGTTTCCCCCCTAGAGTAGTTTATAATATGCATCTATGCTTAATTGCTCAGTTGTGTCTGACTCTGCGACCCCAAGGACTGCAGCATGGACAGGCTCCTCTGTCCATGAGGATTCTCCAGGCAAGACAAGAATAGTGGAGTGGGTTGCCATGCCCTTCTCCAGGGGCTCTTCCCTACCCGGGATCGAACCGAGGTCTCCTACATTACAGGAAGATTCTTTACTGAGCCACCAGGGAAGCCCACTTTACAGTATAACCCCCCACAAAAATATTGAAAAACAGTCCTATGTACTAGATAGCCAAACAGTGCTCTTAATCATTAAAATATAAAAACATGCTCTGCATAAATTTATGTTTGGAACAGGAGATTATAATAGTGGAAGATTATTGAGAAAAATGCTAAAATATATTGAAAATTGAAGTGATAAAATTATCATTTATGATGAAGTGTTTATTTTCTTTAAACAAGCTATATTTACAAGGTATGTTAAATGTGATGATTTTCATGTTGGTTAATGTTTAGTCATTTGAATTTTTAAAAAGATGTTGAATTTTCTATCTTAAGCCAAGGTTATTTGCTTTATAATTACTCCCTTGCCCAGTGGTGACTTCATATATCCATAAAGTGTTGGGAAGAAATCCTCGGGTGGAACTAGGAACCTAGACCTTTCATGTCTGCTCATTTATGACTTGTTGCTGCACTAACCCAGACGGAGACAGGGAGGTGTTTGAAATACAGCCATGAGCAAAAGAGGAACCTTAGGAGACAGCACTGTCTCTCTCCTGCTTTTATTTTCTGATAAGGAATAGGGAGGGAGGTCATGATGATTGGATAAGAGAAAATACTACCAAGCTTTAGAACTTGGGTACTTAAGGATCCTGCTGACGTTTTTTTAATGGTTGCCTTTGAAAGCTCTCCCAGGATTGGTGCATCATTTAACACAAAACTCGGAGCACCTGGGGCAGTGAGGTGGCCTGCAGATAGCGCGGCGGGTGAAATGGACACCACCCCGGGTCACAAGGAGGGAGTGTTCATAATGATGCAGGGGAGATGGGCAGTAGGCAGACCTGAAATACTGCATCAGATGGTAGTCAGTGCTGTGGAGAAGAACACAAAATGAGAGGGATGCCGGATCGGCTGGGGGTGGACTTGCTTCCGTGTTTAGGGTGTTTAGGAAGAACTTCACAGCTCACGTCAGTTTGAGCCAGGTGTGAAGGAGGCAAGGGAGTGAGTTTCGTGCTTTCTGATCCCGTGCCCACGGCCCAGCAGGAGCTGCAGACGCACCCGGTTCAAACATGAACTCTGCATTCCCCTTTGCTCCTCTTCCACCTCGGTCTCCTGCATCTGGGAAACGGCATCCCTGTCTATCAGCCTTTCCCTTCTCCAGCACATCTTCTCAACCCAGGAATCGAACCAGGGTCTCCTGCATTGCAGGCAGATTCTTTACCAGCTTCAGCTACCAGCTAAAGCCCTTGTATCTCTTGTATTGGGGTTGGCCAAAAAGTTCGTTTGGGTTTTTCTGTACAAACTCAAACTTCTTGGCCAACCCAATATTATTGATGTCTGAAATTCACTTGAATTCTTAATTTTAGCTATTGCATTATTCAATTTTAGAATTTCTGTCTGGCTCTTGTTTATAGGTTCTAGTTCTTTGGTAAAAATCATCTTTTCATCTATTTTCTTAACCATATTAACTGTAGTTTAACTGCAAAATCTTATTTGTGAAGCTCTAGTTCTCATTTTTCTGTTTTGATGTGGTCCTGTTTCTTGGCGTGCAGGGTTATATTTCACTCAATGTCAGCTCTTTGATGTGAAAAACTGAAGAGACTGTGGGTGGTATCCCTTCCTACGGGAAGACTGGATCTTCTCCGGGGTTGTAGACCTTGTTTGGGTGGGTCTGTTTACAGGCTGCCCTTATCCGTAGACCCTTTCCCCCGGTAGACCCTGTACTCCAGCCTTGGGCTCCCAACTACTGCTGAAGTTTTCCCTGCTTAGATTTTAGCCACTTCACTGCTGTTTTCCACTTGGTTCCTGTGTTTTTCTCTTGGTTTTCGTGTAGCCTAGGAGTTGAAGGGAGATTGCAGGCAGAATTTTGGCGTCGCTCCTTTGGGATGCCCGCCAACCTCTACCTCGGTGGCAGCCTCCAGCTCCAGCTGTCTCTGCGGTGCAGCCATACGGGAGCCCCCAGTTGCCACTCTCTGCTCTGTGCTGTCTTTTCCTTTTGTTGTTCCGTCGTTCAGTCTTTTCCGACTCCTTGCGACTCCATGGACTGCAGCATGCCAGCCTTCCCTGTCCATCACCAACTCCTAGAGCTTGCTCAAACTCACGTCCATTGAGTCGGTAATGCCATCCAACCATCTCGTCCTCTGTCATCCCCTTCTCTTCCTGCCTTCAGTCTTTCCCAGCATCAGGGTCTTTTCACATGAGTCAGCCCTTTGCATCAGGTGGCCAAAGTATTGGAGCTTCAGCATCAGCCCTTCCAATTTCATATTCAGGGTTGATTTCCTTTAGGATTGATGGGTTTGATCTCTTTGCTATCCAAGGGACTCCAGAGTCTTCTCCAGCACCACAGTTCAAAAACATCAATTCTTTGGTGCTCAGCCTTCTTTATGATCCAATTGTCACATCTGTATACGACTGCTGAAAAAACCACAGCTTTGACTATACGGACCTTTATCGGTAAAGGGATGTCTCTGCTTTAATAGGTTTGTCATAGCTTTTCCTTTGCTCTGAGAACCAGCAAATTCCTCGAGGGTAAAGAAGATGAGTATGAGGTTGCCATGGGTGGGCTCTCCTGCTCTCTGGGATGTTAACCCTCACATCCTGTTTGCCTGTTGCTTTCCGATGCCCTCCGTCTTCTGCTCTAAGAACTTCTCCAGCTTTTGTACTTGTTCTTGGTGGGAGAGTAGGTCTGACCCAGGCTGTTCTCTTATGATATATGAACCCTGGTCTCTCTTCGGCTTCTCTTTTGTACCTTATTTCCCATATCCAGCCACACCGGACTAAATTTTTTCATCAAATATATATCAAGTTTTTTTTTTTTCCCTCCACTTCAGGGACTTTATATCAACCGCCTCACCTGTTCTTCCCCAGATGTGTGCTCAGCTTAGTGATCTTGAAGCTGAGTTCAGCAGTGATCTCCTAAGAGGTTCCCTCTCTTTCCAGGGTGGTCCCCGTCACTCTGTTTTATTTGCATCGTAGCACATCCAGTCACTATCTGAACTCATTTTATTTTCTTGATTGCTTCCTGTCTCCCCACTGTTGTATAAGCTCTGTTCCCAACCTGGTAACTGATAAATGTTGATTGATAACAAATGATAAATGTTCATTGAATGAATGAATAAAGTAAGCACTGATTCTGGGAGGAGTTTTCTGTTTTCTCCTTCCTCTCATCTCTCAAGCACCAGAGGGTGGGGACCGCTCTGCAGCCATGGGCTCCCTGCCGGCTCCTGCCATCTCACTCATGGCTCTTTCCTGACCCCTCATACCTCTCCCCTCAAAGGGAGAGTTACGGTCCCTTTGGCAAATAAACCTCTTGAATTATCCTAATTTGAGTGTGTCATCTTTCAGCCTACTGACTCTGCTTTGGTCAATAAAAATAATCGAACCCAGGTCTCCCACATTGCAGGCACACCCTTTACCAGCTGAGCCACAAGGGAAGCCCAAGAATACTGGAGTGGGTAGCCTACCCCTTCTCCAGTGGATCTTCCCAAACCAGGGGTTCTTGCATTGCAGGTGGATTCTTTACCAACTGAGCTATCAGGGAAGCCAGTACAAATAAATTAATATATAAATTTCTACATTTGATTGTTTTTATATTCAAATTGTATTCATAGACTATCACTTTGTTCCTAAATTCATTAAATAAATGTTGCACTAAACAAAAAGGAAGTTTCCTTTAATAGTATTTTGATAGGAAATATTCTATAAAATAACATTTTTGTGTTTATAATGTAATGATGGCTAACATTTTGTTCATCTTGATGGTGTGATCTTAAATTGCTTTCTTCATAGCCAAAGATTATGCTTTATTCATTATCATATGAGTATTATATTTTGGTTAAAATTCTTAAAAAATGTATAGTCTGTGCTTATGCTTTATCACTCAGAATACTTAACTAAAACTAATGGTACTTATTTGTTTTGGGTCTTGCCTGAATGGCTTTTTAAAAATTTTTCTGTCTTTAACAGGAGTGGTTTTTAGGAAAAGCATTACATGATGAAGAATCTACAATAATTCACCATTATGCCTTTTCTGAAAATCCTACAGTTTTTAAATATCCAGACTTGGCTGCCGGCTGGGCCCTTAGTATTCCACTGGTAAACAAGTAAGAATTTATTAGACTTGCTTTTCATTTCATTTTGTGTATGAATCACCTTTTATTTCGCTGAGTCTTATAACTGGTGGATCTGAGTGAGCTTTTCAGCAGAGGTAGCGAGTGGTAGAGCAGGGAGACGGCAGCAGGAGCCAAACGCAGAGGCTCCATCCCTTACTCGTCGTGTCCCAGGGCTCAGCTGCTCTGTGCTTTCTCTTCCTCACCTGCTGCACAATGAGGTGGATGATGAACTGTGAGGCTGAGGAGGGCGCACGAGTGCTCAGGACTCTACCCCCAGGAGGGTCACCACTGCTGTCCGTGGACCTGGTGATCTCCAGGCGTGACTTTGTCAGTAAGGAAATGAATCCGCAGCATGCCTGTGGGGCTGGGTTGATGACTGGTTATGTGCATGGATATATACTCGTGTTTAAACGGGGCCTGGGCAGAAGATGCTGTAGATAATTGTACCTGGCTATTTGTGGGATTATCTCAGTGATGCTTTTGTGATGTGAAAGGAGAAGGTAAATTGTAAGTCAGGGGAAATATGGCTGTTGACAGCCCTCTTAACCTAAATAATTTAGATTATTTATGAGTTTTTGTTCTTTCAGGAATGGAGAGTTGATAATGCAAATGTTTTTATTTCTACAAAGATTAAAGTGTTTCTATTATTTCTTACACTAAGTGCCCTGTTTCTAGGGGTTGGAGCCCTGAAAAGCTTTTTAGCCCATTGTCGATGTAGAAGGTAGTACATACATTGTCATCCGTGGTTGCCCAAAACTTCTGGACTGCTCCCTTGACATCTGAAAGTTCTTTACAGTGTCATACTCTCCTTGCAGTGAAGGTCAAGTGGCAGGAAAGTCCTCAGAGGGGATGAAAGGAATACTGTTGCTGGAATTGAAAGGGGAGATTGGTGGTTTGTTGGTGCAGGAGTTCAACAGTGTTTTTCAAGAGTCTGGTTCTCTGTCTTTCTGGCTTAGTGCAAGCATCATTTCATCCTAAATCTGTTTGACTTTGTGGTTTCAAGGCAGTAAGGGCTGTGTGTTTCTTATCCATGTCCAGCAGGAGAGAGCCTCTAACTGTGGAGTATGCTAATCCTTAATCTCTAGTTGTGCGTTTGTGTCAAGCTGCTTCAGTCGTGTCTGACTCTTTGAGACTCTACGGACCAAGGCCCACCAGGGTCCTCTGCCCATAGGATTCTCCGGGCACAAATACTGGAGTGGGTTGCCATGTCCTTCTCCAGGGCACCTTCCTGACCCAGGGATTGAACCTGAGTCTCTTAGGCCCTGCACCTGGGACATGTCTAGTTGGATCTTGTCCAGTTAAAGTTGAGGGGACAACTTAAGGTGTCTACAACCTCTGGACCATAAACAGCTGCCAGAGAACTCTGACTCTGGGGCCTCTTTATTGACCTAAAAAATTAATCAAAATCAGAATTCTCTTAGAAGGCTCTGTATTGTGTGGTTAGCCAACAGAGCCCACTGCAGGAGTGTTTATTCCCTGTGTCTCCTTTCCTTGACTGATGACTCAGTAGGTAGGGCAACAATTTATAGTTACTTATGAATTTCTTCTGCTCAGTTCAGCTCAGTCACTCAGTCGTGTCTCTTTGTGACCCCATGGACTGCAGCATGCCAGGCCTCCCTGTCCA
>SJYC01020771.1:0-18214 GCA_006408675.1 Madoqua kirkii
AGGATTTGAAACAGCTCCACTGGAATTCCATTACCTCCTCTAGCTTTGTTTGAAGTGATGCATCCTAAGGCCCACTTGACTTCACATTCGAGGGTGTCTGGCTCTAGGTGAGTGATCACACCATCGTGATTATCTGGGTTGTGAATATCTTTTTTGTACAGTTCTTCTATATGTTCTTGCCACCTCTTCTTAATATCTTCTGCTTCTGTTACGTCCATTCCATTTCTGTCCTTTATTGAGCCCATCTTTGCATGAAATGTTCCCTGGGTATCTCTGATTTTCTTGAAGAGATCTCTAATCTTTCTTGTTCTATTTTTTCCCTCTATTTCTTTGCACTGATCACTGAGGAAGGCCTTCTTTTCTCTCCTTGCTATTCTTTGGAACTCTGCATTCAAATGGGTATATCTTTCCTTTTCTCCTTTGCTTTTGGCTTCTCTTCTTTTCACAGCTATTTGTAAGGCCTCCTCAGACAGCCATTTTTGCATTTCTTTTTCTTGGGGATGGTCATGATTCCTGTCTCCTGTACAGTGTCATGAACCTCCATCCATAGTTTATCAGGCACTGTATCTATCAGATCTAATCCTTTAAATCTATTTCTCACTTCCACTGTATAAGCATAAGGGATTTGATTTAGGTCATACCTGAATGATCTAGTGGTTTTCCCTATTTTCTTCAATTTCAGTCTGAATTTAGCAATAAGGAGTTTGTGATCTGAGCCACAGTCAGCTCCTGGTCTTGTTTTTGCTGACTGTATAGAGCTTCTCTTTCTTCGGCTGCAAAGAATATAATCAGTCTAATTTCGGTATCGACCATCTGGTGATATCCATGTGTAGAGTCTTCTTTTGTGCTGTTGGAAGAGGGTGTTTGCTGTGACCAGTGTGTTCTCTTGGCAGAACTCTATTAGCCTTTGCCCTGCTTCATTCTGCATTCCAAGCCCAAATTTGCCTGTTAACTCCAGGTATTTCTTGACTTCCTACTTTTGCATTCCAGTCCCCTATAATGAAAAGGACATCTTTTTTGGGTGTTAATTCTAGAAAATCTTGTAGGTCTTCATAGAATCATTGAACTTCAGCTTCTTCAGCATTACTGGTTGGGGCATAGACATGGATAACTGTGATACTGAATGGTTTGCCTTGGAAACGAACAGCGATCATTCTGTTGTTTTTGAGACTACATCCAAGTACTGCATTTTGGGCTGTTTTGTTGACCATGATGGCTACTTCATTTCTTCTAAGGGATTCCTGCCCGCAGTAGTAGAAATAATGGTCATTTGAGTTAAATTCACACATTCCAGTCCATTTTAGTCGCTGATTCTTAAAAAGTCAACATTTACTCTTGCCATCTGTTTGATCACTTCCAATTTGCCTTGGTTCACGGATCTAACATTCCAGGTTCCTATAGCAATGTTGTTCTTTACAGCATTGGACATTGCTTCTATCATCAGTCACATCCACTGCTGGGTGCTGTTTTTGCTTTGGCGCTGTCTCTTCATTCTTTCTGGAGTTATTTCTCCACTGATCTCCAGTAGCGTGTTGGGTACCTACCATCCTGGGGAGTTCATCTTTCAGTGTCCTATCTTTCTGCCTTTTCATATTGTTCATGGGGTTCTCAAGGCAGGAATACTGAAGTGGTTTGCCACTCCCTTCTCCAGTGGACTACGTTCTGTCATTTCTTCTACTCAAGTCACCAGAAAAGCTGGTGACTTAAAACATCTCATGATACTCACTTTCTTAGGCTTTCTCATCAGAAATACTACCTCACTGGAAATATACTCTGCACCAGTTGAGTTCATTTGCTCCGTCATGTCTGACTCTTTGCGACCCCATGGACTGCAGCACGCCAGGCCTCCCTGTCCATAACCACCTCCTGGAGCTTGCTCAAACTCATGTCCATTGAGTCCGTGATGCCTTCCAACCACCTCATCCTCTGTCATCCCTTTCTCCTCCTGTCTTCAGTCTTTACCAGCATCAGGATCTTTTCTAGTGAGTCAGTTCTTTGCATTAGTGAAGGTTGAATTAACACTTTCCAACGTTTCCTGGTGATTCATCTAATGTGATCTCCTAATATCAATTTTTAAAAATTGCATTTTTGGAGAAATGCTTGTTAATTTTCAATAAGGTGATTTCTTCAAATAAGTGTTACCACAGAACACAGTTATTGGTTTCTTCTGTCGTTTTTTACCACCAAACCTTATCTTGATTTCCTCCAGTATCTTACTCTGTTGACTATCTCACAAATGGAATTAGAAAAGTCAGTAGGAAGTTTTCCTAATACAGAATTGAGGGGTTCGCTGTTTGTGTGATTAGAAGTCTAGCTGCTTGTGTGATTAGAACTGAAAGCTGAATGTCAAATGTCTTATTTGCCGGGAACTGAATATTTAATGAAGAAGTATTTTCATGAAATAATTGGGATTTCTGGCCTTGCTGGTTCCTGAAATTCGCATTTGAAAAGCCCTCGAGTATAGCCCTTGGTGTGTATAGAAAAATGACCCCTAGGTCCCATCACTGGGACTTGCCTCTTCAGTTAGGTGAACTCCCCCTGCACACGTTTAGAACTGGGACTCCTTTGCAAGATGACTGGGTTAGGCTGCGGGCATCCCGTGGGGCTGACTCATGCGGGGAAGTTCGTGATATTGATTAACCATCACTGGTTCTGGCAGAGTCCGTGGGTTGCTAAAGGCAGCCACTTATAGATGCCAGCGTACACACTGATCTGTCCCCAGTCCATCAGTGCTCATCTTCAAGAGAGTCTGTCAGTGGCTGTCGCTTTCTGTCCTTCTCTGGTTTTCCTCAAAGGAAAATGTTCAAGAACTGGATGAGAAAGAAACTTGGAAAGTCAGGAGTAGAGAGCCTGTTTAGGGTGGCAGTTCAGAGGTGATTATTTTGTATTAAAAAGGGGCAGGGGTGGCGTGGCCATCTGACATTGGCGTCTGATCACAGTTGTCTGTTCCTTGCCTGTGGCAGTAAGCTCAGGTATGACTTGTTTTTGGTCTTTGGAGTCTGAATATGGTCTGATCAGATTTTGAAGGCACTTGTCATGAGTCCAGATTCCAAAGTTAACTTGAAAGAATTTATTTATATAAACTGGCTCCAACCAAGTTCAGAATTTGAGCTGGGCAAGATTCCGTGCCAAGGCAGGTTTTTTCCTCTTAATATATATCAGGAATGTACTGAGGATGCAGTCTCTTTATGTAACATCCTCACCCACTCCTGCTCACGGGTCCGTGGGCAGATACCCAGCAGGAATGTGACAGATTCTTTCGGGCTTTTTTAGGGCTGTTGGCCGTCAAGCCACATTCATATCAGCCCTGAAACCACTGCTTTATAACTAAACGTAAATTACAATCTGTGTCCCCCTCCTTTATCTTTGTATGACACAGGGCGTCTAAAGCTTGTGCCCTGGGACAGCCTGGAGGGGAGGGAGGTGGGGGGGTTCAGGATTGAGGGGACACATGTATGCCTGTGGCCAATTCATGCTGATACATGGCAGAAACTAGCACATATTGTATCTATCCTCCAGTTAAAATAATTTTTTTTTTTAAAGAAATATTTGTGCTTCAGCCAGGCTGAAAACTCAGTAAGGACTTTGGAAATTTGTTACTACTTTTCTTTTTAAAATCGCTGTGATTTCTTTGCCATAAAATATTTATTAAGTGAAAGTGTTAGTCATCCAACTCTTTGCGACTTCAGGGACTGTAGCCCGCCAGGCTTCCCTGTCCATGGGATTCTCCAGGCAAGAATACTGAAGTGGGTAGCCATTCCCTCCTTCAGGGGATCTTCCCGAACTAGGGATTGAGCCCAGGTCTCTTGTGTTACAGGCAGATTCTTTAGCATCTGAGCCACCAGAGAGTATTTATTAGGAGGTTTGTAATTGAAATGAGGGGTCCTGCCTCTAGTCCTGTAACAAGCATAGAACCGTGTGGCCTCTGAGTGGGCTTGGTAAGTGGCCTCTCTCTCAGCTTGGAATCAAAGACTGTCCTGGTATTTGCTCTCACCCATCCAGGTTGCTGACCGAGCACGGGTTTGGGGGGCAGTGGGCAGCACTGGGGTGCACAGCAGGAGGCATGTAGAGGGTGTTCTGGGGCTGCTGTGTGTGATGGATGAATGGGCTGTGCTGCCCACTCTGGGAGCAGAGGAAGCTTCTGTTTAGTCTTGAGGGAAAGTCTGGAAGCCCTTGAATTTGGTCTTAAAGAAAAGGCTGCCAGGCAAAGGTTGGGTCGGGGTGAACTAGGCCAAGGGTGTGCTCTGGGGGTGACAGGAGGGTGCTGAGGAGCCAGGGATTCTAGAGCCTGGTGGGGTTGGGGGCATTATTCTGTGTTGAAAGGAGCCATTAATAATTTTCTGAAGCAAGAAAATAACGTGAAGCTGTTACTCTTTGCTGAAACCATCTGCTCTCTCCCCCTGAAAACTCCACAAACTGGAGTTCATTAGGATCATTAAAAACAGGAGACGGAAATGCAGCAACTGGTGTCTCCTTGTCCTGCAAGCTGCTTTTCTTTTCCTTTCTGTTATTCAGTAAAGGATTATCAAGAGCGAACACACTTTATGGCTTTTTGAAAGACATTTGTTGTGTCAGATGGTGTTTTATGTTATTTTCCAGGTGTTGAAATAGTGAAACCTATGTTTGCAACAAGTCTTACCTTCATTTCCTGGTGCACAAATAATTGTTTTCATAGTCCTTTGCCTTAAGGAAATGAAAGTCTTACTTTTACCTTAAAATTTCTATTTTTGTTTTCAAATATTAGATGGTCTCAGAATGTATTCTTGTTTGATGCCTATTTTGGTTTTTAGAAAACCTCACATTGTCTCTTACTTTCTAGGCTTACAAAGAGATTAAAGAGTGAATCCCTGAAATCTGACTTCACAATAGATTTAAAACATGAGGTGGGTCGTGAATTTGTTTGGTTAAAAGTCTTTGTAATCAAGAAACTGTTGTCTTTTAAAAATGGTAATAAGATGATATACATTGTAATTACCTTAAAGATACATAGGTTTAATGCAACAACCGGAAGACAAAGGCTGGCAGATGAAACCCCCACGTGTTTACACTTCCACTTAGAAAATCACTCCACTTAGTCCCCCAAAACTGTAGATAATTATTTTATAGTGTTAGGTTAATCATATTTCCATTATGGCTTTTAATTGTAATTAATTTTTGTCTGGCTATTCATTACGAAAACTGATAAACATCTTTTACTTTTGTGATTATGTAATATTATTCCCTTAATACCATTATATTATGATTGGTTAACAGAAAATAGTAGAATTCTATATTAATAAAGTGAAAGTGTTAGCCACTTAGTTGTGTCTGACTCTTTGCAACCCCGTGGACGGTAGCCTACCAGGCTCCTCTGTCCATGGGATTTTCCAGGCAAGAATACTGGGGTGGGTTGCCTTCTCCCCTGGAGAAGCATCTTCCCGATCTAGGGATCAAACCTGG
The DNA here is from genome assembly GCA_006408675.1 of Madoqua kirkii. Lineage (NCBI taxonomy): Eukaryota > Metazoa > Chordata > Mammalia > Artiodactyla > Bovidae > Madoqua > Madoqua kirkii. The sequence goes on from SJYC01020771.1 coordinate 5,440, forward strand.
GTCTCCTGCATTGCAGGTGGATTCTTTACTTCCTGAGCCAGCAGGGAAGCCAGAGGTGAATGTTTGAAAAACTTGCCAAAATGTCATTAAATTTTCCTCCGGTGGGATTTGGCGCTCTGGTTGCTGTTAGGCCTCCGTCGCGTCTCTGTGCTGGCGCTCCACAGCAGGACGGAGCCATCTGGTCCCCTGGCACTTCGTGGACACTGGTCGCTAGGCATCCTGAGGCAGGTGACAGGCGTGCCATCATGAATCCAGTAAACTCTGATCATCTCTCTGTGCAGCTTATTCGTGGGTACATCTGATGGCCAATCCTCCTTTCCCTGCAGAGAATTCTGAGCCTTAGGACATTGGGGTCAGTCATGACACGGAACTCAGCCAGGCAGCACTGGCAGCCTGCCAGGAGCAGAAAAGGCACTCGAAGGATTTCCGTTTCAGGGGTGTTTTTAAATTATGAAAATACATGTCAGAAATCATTCTTTTCCATGAGAGGGAGGGAATGACTAGTTGAAAGCCAGGGTCTATCTGGATATTTTTAATGAGTAATCAGCTCAGGTATAGATCCCTAGGTTTGGGAGCTTATGGAACATTGAATAACATACAGAAAAAGGAAAAAAAAGCTCTTAACATACCTGAAAGGTATGAACATCAGTCAGAATATCTGTGTTTAAGAGAGAGAACTTGACTGGTTGCCTGGATGTCTCCCCAAGAGGACCCCACTTTGTTCTCACCAGACTGAATGGCTTTCTTGAATTCTCTCCCTCTCCCTCTCCATTATTTTATAATGTATGAATGTATCTCTGAATATATACTGTGTAGTTTTGTATCCTTCTGGGCTTCATATAAACAGAACTGTACCACGAATATGATTATAATTTGATTTGAAACTCACCCGTGTTGCTGTGTGCAGCTTTAATGAATTTATCATCACTTTCTGTAACAGTCTTGTCTCAGGACTATACCATGGTGCATTTGCCCAGCCTCCTGGTAGTGGGCTTCTGGGTCACTACTGGCTTTTGCTATTACAGTCACTGCTTCTGTGAGCATTTTTTTACACATGTCATGGTGATCATCTGTAAGAGTTTCTCTGCAGCAGAAGCTTTTAGATTGTTTTGTGAATGGGACTTACTTTAAAAAATGTATTTCACTGTGACTCAGTGTACTTGTGTGTTGTTCTCGTGTTTTGTTGTTGATTTCCAGCTTAGCATGACTGGTCTGTATAAGTCATTTGAAATATTTTAGGCCTAACTCTAAGACCAGGTTCGTGTTCAGTTTTCACAAATGGAGAAAACAATATACGTGCTCTGGTTGGAGGGTATATTATTCTCTTCGTATCTATTGGGGCTTCCCTGGTGGCTCAGATAGTAAAGAATCCACCTGCAATGCAGGAGACCTGGGTTTGACTGCTGGTTCAGGAAGATTCCCTGGAGGAAGGTATGGCTGCCCACTCCAGTATTCTTGCCTGGAGAATCCCATGGACAGAGGAGCCTGGCAGGCTAGAGTCCATGGGGTCGCAAAGAGTCAGACATGACTGAGTGACTGACACTTGCACTTACATCTGTTAAAGAAGACATAGATACATCAGTTAATCTTGGGTACTGCTCACATCTTTCTGTCCTCTATCCCTTCCTCCTTTTTTTTGTTTTGTCTGCTTGATATGTCATTTACTAAGGGAGGGATATGAAACTCTTCCCTCTGAGCGGTGACAATGTCTCTTTGTGAAACTGCCAACTCTTGCTATTTATAGTCTGGGGCTATGTCAGTAAGAAGCATACGGGTTTAGACTTGTCCTGTTCTCTTGGTGAATTTTCCTTTATCTCTAGTAATGCTTGTTGCCTCAGTGCTTATCTTGTTGACAGGAACACTTCTATACCAGCTTTCTTTTGGTGTTTGCCTCATTATTGTTTTTCATCTTTTTTCTTTCAGTACTTTCATGTCCTCATCTTTTGATGTGTTTCTCTGGAAGAGGATATGCTTATCTTTTTCTCCCAGTTTGACCACCTTTATCTTCAAACCCTGTAGCAAATTTACATTTACATTTTTCAGAATCTGTTGTTGTAGGTCACTTAGTCGTGACTGACTCTTTTGTGACCCCGTGGACTGTAGCCCACCAGACTCCTCTATCCACTGGATTTTGCAGGCAAGAATACTGTGGTGGGTTGCCATTCCCTGCTCCAGGGGATCTTCCCGACCAGGGATCGAACCCATGTTTCCTGCTTTGCACCTTTGCTCCCCCTCCCATTTTTCTTTTTCTAACTCTAACCCTTTTGGAAGTTCAGTCTGTGTGTCTGTTTCTTAATGGTTATTTTAAACATTTTAGCATGCATGCTTAACCTTGTTGTTTAGTCATTAAGTCTTGTGTGACTCTTTGCCACGCCATGGACTGCCACACTCCAGGCTCTTCTGTTCTCCACTGTTTCCCGGAGTTTGCTCAAATTCAAGTCCATTACCTAACCATGGCTAATTAATCAATACCCTGAAAATTTAAGGACCTGAGAAATATCCCTCTCTCAATTGGATGCGCTTTTGTCCAGTAGCTTTGTTCTGTCATTCCTTTTAAATCTGCAGCTCAGATGTTGTCCTTACTTTATAGGATTACCGTTTGCACAAACCCTGTGTTTCCTCACTATTTTGTTTTGCTTCCGGACCCTGCTAATGGAGATCATTTTTATTCTTCCTGAAGTATATCATTCAGAATTTCCTTTTTAGTGAGGTGGCAAATGCTCAGGTTGCCCTGTAAAGGTGCTTTGTTTCAGCTTTGTTCTTGAGACATAGTCACATTGTGTGTTCGAGTCTGGGTTGTGAGGCCTTTTCTCATCACAGCAGTCCGCCCCCTGTGCCCTTTCTTCTGTTACTGCTGTTGTGTTGGGTGACAAGCTGTCACTTGCACGTGCGTCCTTTGTAGCCAATCTGCTGTTTCTCTGGCTGCTTTTAAGATTGTTCTTTGTCTTTGGAGTTCTGCGGTTTTCACTTGTTCAGCCACTCAGTCGTGTCTGGCTCTTTGCGACACCACGGGCTGCAGCATGCCACTCTTCTCGTCTCTCACTGCTTCCCAGAGCTCACTCAAACTCATTGTTGAGTCGGTGGTGCCATCCAACAATCTCATTCTCTGTCTCCCGCTTCTCCTCCTGTCCTCAGTCTTTCCCAGCATCAGGGTCTTTTCCAGTGAGTCAGCTCTTCACATCAGGTGGCCAAAGTATTGGAGCTCCCGCTTCAACAACAGTCCTCCCAATGAATATTCAGGGTTGATTTCCTTTTGGATTGACTTATTTAATCTTCTTGCTGTCCAGGGGACTCTCAGGAGTCTTCTGTAGCACCAGAGTTTGAAAGCATTAATTCTTTGGTGCTCAGCCTTCCTTATGGTCCAGCTGGCACATCCATACATGACTACTGGGAAAACCATAGCTTTGACTGGACGGGCCTTTGTTGGCAAAGTAATGTCTCTGCTTGTTAATACTGTCTAGGTTTGTCATAGCTTTTCTTCCAAGGAGCAGTTACACTATGGTGTGCGTGTGTGTGTGTGTATGTATGTATTGAGAACTTTCCTGGTGGCTCAGATGGTAAAGAATCTGCCTGCAATGTAGGGGACCCAGGTTCAATCCCTGGGTCTGAAAGATCCCCTGGAGAAGGGAATGGATACCCACTGCAGTAGTCTTGTCTGAAGAAGTCCATGGACAGAGGAGCCTGGCGGGCTGAAGTCCATGGGGTCACAAAGAGTCAGACAGGACTGAGCCACTAACATACATACACACACATGCACACACCTACACCACATACTTTATTTTCTTGGGCTCCAAAATCACTGCAGATGGTGAGTGCAGCCATGAAATTAAAAGACACTTGCTGCTTGGAAGAAAAGCTATGAAAAACCTAGACAGCGTATTAAAAAGCAGAGAGATTACTTTGCCAACAAAGGTCCATCCTGTCAAAGCTATGGTTTTTCCAGGAGTCATGTATAGATGTGAGAGTTGGGCCATAAAGGCTGAGTGCTGAAGAAATGATGCTCTTGAACTATGGTGTTGGAGAAGATTCTTCAGAGTCCCTTGGACTGCAAGGAGAGCCAACCAGTCAATCCTAAAGGAAATCAACCCTGAATATTCACTGGAAGGACTGATGCTGAATCTGAAGCTCCAATACTTTGGCCACCTGATGCAAAGAGCCTACTCACTGGAAAAGACCCCTGGGGAAAATAGAAGGCAGGAGGAGAAGGGGACGCCAGAGGATGAGATGGTTGTATGGTGTCACCAACTCGATGGACATGAGTCTGAGCACGCTCTGGGAGATAATGAAGGATGGGGAAGCCTGCGGCGCTGCAGTTGCGGAGTTGAACATGATGAGCGACTGAACAGCAACCAGTGTCTAGACATAGGCTATTTTTCCCTCATCTTACTTAGCATTCATTGGGCCTTTCTATAATAGAATTGTTAAGCAATTAAACAAAATTCTCTGCCACTGTCTTTTCAACTATTTTCTCCTCCCCTCTGTAACTCTCTCTGGAACTTTAGATATATGCTAGAGGTTTGCACTTCTCTTTCATGTTCCCCATCTCTGTTTCTTGCTGAGATACAGCTCAGATAATTTCGGGGGCTTCATCTTTTAGTTCCCTAGTTTTTATTCAGCTATGTCTATGATAGGCTGCTTATCCTTACCATTAAAGTTCATTTTCCGCTTATATTTTTCATGTCTTGATGTTCTAGATATTTCTTTTTCAAATTTGCTTTCCTGTGTAATCTTTCAGAAATTTTGCTCATGTTTTAAAGTTTCTCTTTATGAAAATATATGAAACAGTAGTTTTCTAATCTGTGTGCTTGATCACTCCGATCCCTGGATTCTTCTGGGGGGCCTGATTAAGCTATGTCCGCTGGCTCTTGCTCTTCATCTCCTGTCTTTGTTCTACTTCCGTGATTTTTCTGAGTGCTCTTGCTCCCGGGGACTTCACCTGTGACCGTCCACAAGTCCTGTTAAGGCTGTGGGCTCCTCAGTAAGGCTTTGTGTTAGCTTTTGCCTACTTGCTGGAGACTCATACTCACTCAGGGCCACACTGTTTAAGGTATTTTTGGACTATGTAGGTGACAGATTAGGGAGGCCTGGCTCTTGGTTGCAAAATCTCAGGATAGCTGGAGATGATTTTTCCCTGTCTAGTGCCAAAGTCCCAGCTTTATATGGGGGTTTGCTGTTAGACACCCCAACTTGGGCAGGTCATGGGCTTTATTCTCTTTAACACATATCAGAACCTCAAGATGCCCAGGACCCAGCTGGTGCCTGCAAGGGAAAGCGACCCTCAGGGACCGTCTCTCCCAGGTTCTCACTTTCCAGTTTTGTCTTTGTGAGCTCCACATTTTGTGCCAGTTTAGCAGTATATTAAAAAGCTTTTAAAGATATTTTATGCAGTATTTTTAGATAGTTTCAGCCTGTTGGTTATTCAGGGTGTGTAATTATCATCCTGCAGGAAACCAGAGTCACGATGATCTTACGTTTTATCTTCCTCTGTGATGCTTTAGAATCCTTAAAATAGCTTCCCTGGAATTGCCTATGACAGTTTTGAAATCTTTTGGAGGTCGGAATATTGATTCCCTTTTGAAAGAATTAATGTATTGGCCGCACAGTCTTTGCTGCTGCTCGTGGCTTTTCTCTCTGCTTTTTGCAGTGTGCAGGCTGCTCTCTGCGGGGACTTCTCCTGCTGCAGAGTGCAGGCTCCGGGCCTGCGGGCTTAGTTGCGGCACACTGACTCGGTAGTTGTGGTGCACAGGCTTAGTTGCCTTGTGGCACGTGGGGTCTTCCTGGACCAGGGATTGAACTCCCATCCCCTGCATTGGCAGGTGGATTCTTAACCACTGGACCACCAGGGAAGTCCCCCAGGATATTGACTCTTAATAAAAGATTTGATTGCTTCACATGGAATTATTGTCTTGGGGCGTGCCGTGCTAAGTCACTTCAGTCACGTCTGACTCTTTGCGACCCCATGGACTGTAGCCCCACCAGGCTTCTCTGTCTCTGGGGTTCTCCAGGCAAGAATAGTGGAGTGGGTTGCCATACTCGCCTCCAGGGGATCTTCCTAATCCAGGGATCGAACCCGTGTCTCTTAGGTCTCCCGCTTTGGCAGGCCGTTTCTTTCCCACTAGCGCCACCTATTGGGAAGCCTGCAGAATGCTGCCATGTAGATGTGGTTCAGTGTGATGTTCTCTGAAGAAGGGGAGGTGTAGCTTTCCCCGGAGACGCCGGGGACCTCGGGGATCTCGGTGGACGGTGGTGTTGGCTCTCATTCACGCCGGCTTCCTGTGTGACAGATCGCGCTCTACATCTGGGATGGAGGGAGCGGACTCCCGCTCACGCCCGTGCCCGAGTTCTGTACAGACGCTGTGGGCTCCTCCTGCGCCACCTCGGTCCAGTCCTCCCTGCCGCTTTGTGTGAGTAACAGGAGGATAGCGTCCTCGTGTGTCACAGGGAGATACACATGCTGTGCATGATGCTGCCCTAGCAGTCCACACACTGAACAGACACTGCCACTTGCCACATGGCCCGTGAGAACTCTATATCACGTTTCTAGGGGTGATAACCCCGTAAGGTAAGCACCATTGTTACCTTATTGGACACACGAGAAGGGGGCACCCGGAGCTGCAGAGGCATGGCCCCCGAGTCAGTTCTTTGATTGAAGGTATAGCACAGAGCTGCTGCAATTCCTGGTTTGTTTCCTAGAAAGGCAATATCAGACATTGGCAGTTGTTCCTAAGCCCTACCCTGAAGCCCACCTCTCCCCTCCTCTCAGCCAGCGACCCCGCTCTGACCTCACCTGAGACTGTCTACAACCTTCAGAATGCACCTGCTCATGGTGGGCCCTCGGTCCAGTCCCCAGGATGAACCTGAAGACCACGAACTCGGCTGGGTGGCTAGCGGCCCTTCCTCATAAGGAAAAGCGGATTCACCGCCTCACATGTTGTCCGTTATTTCCAAGTCACTGACATAGAAGTCTTGGTTGCATTTTCAAAGAGGAGTATGTGTATTCACACACACAGTAACAGTGGGAGAGACTCTGTGCTGTTGGCATAGTACTTGAGAGGGAAATGTCTTTGCAGACTTTGTGCTTGCTTGTTCTTTAATGTTCTGGAAAATCTGGAAGAGTTGACTTCCTAGTGCTTTGAGTGGCATGACGAAACTCTAGTTGCATGTTGCTGTAAACCAGCCCCAAATGATGCAGAATCAGGGTTGAATGTCCCTACAGCCCTGAGATGGTGATAAAGGGGTCAGCCCCCGCCCTGGCCCCACTGAGAAGTGCCCACAGCCTAGGAGCTGGATGTCCACAAGCTCCTCCATGACCCCTTCATCTGAGTGACCAGCCTGGGCTGGAGCCAGCGCAGGGCTCCAGGACCCCACCCCCACCCCCGAGAGGTGTTTGATGTAATCCTGCCTTTGGCAGAGGACAGAGCACCACTGTTGCCTAGACTTGTGTGGACCATTAAGGGCCATAAAATACTGTAAACATCACAGTGAGGCCAGGCTCCCTAAAGGGAGTCATCTCTTACTTTGCACTAAAGCATCCTTCTATTTCTCTCTCCCTTTTAAAAAATTTTTCACGAGCTTGAAAAAGGAAATTTAAAGGACATTTCGTCCAGGTGATGCTGGGGGGATGGTATGGCTGGGATTCTGGTCTCCATCTGGCTATGAGTGAGTGAATGAGTGAAAGTCGCTCAAGTCGTGTCTGACTCTTTGTGACCCCGTGGAGTATACAGTCCATGGAATTCTCCAGGCCAGAATACTGGAGTGGGTAGCCTTTCCCTTCTCCAGGGTATCTTCCCAACCCAGGGATCGAACCCAGGTCTCCTGCATTGCAGGCAGCTTTTTTACAAGCAGAGCCACCAGGGAAGCCCAAGAATACTGGAGTGGGTAGCCTATTGCTTCTCCAGAGGATCTTCCTGACTCAGGAATCCAACCAGGGTCTCCTACATTGCAGGTGGATTCTTTACCAACTGAGCTATCAGAGATGACCCTCCCAACCCCCCCGCAGCTTGATTCTGGAGACAAGTTTGATGTCCCTGACACTGGTGAATTTGAACTTGAGAGCATGTGACAACTAATTTGGGTGTGCTGTTAAGACACATCGACTCACGTGTGCTTTTTTTTTTTTTTTTTTTAAGGGAAATCCAGTGAAGAAGGAGGATATTTTTGTTGCAGTGAAAACATGCAAGAAGTTTCATGGTGATAGAAGTACGTTTTGGATTATTCATTTTTACTGAACTTTAAAAATCCACACTACCTTTAACAAAAAAAGGACAAATCAGATATGAGCTCAGCTCAAGAAGGGGATAATGACAGATATATTATTGGAAGTGCAAGCAGTTATATAATCAGTCTTCCTCCTCATAGCACTTCAATCACCAAGATCAATTAGAAAAGACAATTTTGTGTTGCAACATGAGAGGCTGTGGCCCTTCTAAGGACTGATTAGAGTAGTTTTTCAAATTGGAAATGGAAATGCTCAGCTGTGGCAATCTCAGAAACTGTAAGTGGATAATAATCCATTTTGCAAAACAGTGTCCTGTTATGTCCAAGTGTGGACTCCGAGCTGTGAAGAATGAGAGGGGATTTCTCAAGGTAACAGTGTCAGAGAGAATGTCTTTCTCATGCTGTTCCTTCTTTTTATATTTATTTCACACACACACATCAGAACTTGTAAGTAAGGATGTGTATTTGCTCATGTGTAGATATACAGAGAAAAGTAAAAAATGTTTGTCTTAAAAGCCATGGTTCCTTCTTAAGGAAATCCTGCACATAGATGTTTCTATTTAATTTTTTGATGCCTACCAGAATTCTGCTGACATCAATTCAGGTCTGGTTATAGTCAACACTATCTTAAAAGTATGTTTGCTATAAACCTTCATGGTTACCTAAAATAGTCACAATAAATTCTAAGTCCTATTAAAATCAGTCTAATAAATGTATTCATTATACAAGAAGTCCTAAAATACTATTAAAAAGTCAATATAGAACTTAAAATTTGATTTTTCATAAATTTAACCTAGGTTTAATATCCTTTTGTTTTTTATATAATCTGGAGGGACAATTTTTGATAAATACCTTTCATTAAAAAAGTATCAAGGGAACTGAACTAGACTGCTCTTCTTCTTCTTTTTTTTTTAAATAGCAAGCAGAAGTGCTCGAATTGGTTTATTTGATCTTAAAGCCACCCTTGGAGTATATATCAATGTTAGGGATGGGGGTGGTGGTATATTCTCTTTTGAAACACATTTTTCAAGTTGGCAGTAAAGTAGTAAAATTAGGGATGGTCTCTGTTGTAGTTTTCATATTCAACAGAAATGAAAAAGAATTGTTAGCTAATTTTAATTTGGTCATTCTGAATAATCTAGCTTACTGCTTTCTTATTTTGCATAAGGTTATGATAATCCTTTCAGATATTTATCAAATGCTTTTATATTTCAATTTTGAGTCAAAGGTTTATAAAAATTATAAAATCTTCCAAGTCTTTTAGGAGCATAAAGACCAAACCTCCCCAAACCAGATGCACTGATTTACTGCTGTTAACTGGGTCTGGGGTCACTGAAGCCTGAGATCTAAAAGATATCTTGAGAACTTGGCAGTGGAGTTGCTATGGCAGGCTGTCTTAAACTTGGACCTGTTTGTTTGAAAAGGTGGCTGGATTTGAGGGACTCTGATGTCCGTGTTGCCTGATGGCCGTGAAGTCTACCAGGCCAGGGGGCTCTGGCCCCCCTTTTGGACACCTAGTTCTGTCAAGAATATTACCCGTAATCTTATTAGTTTCAGTCAACAATGCCACAGTAACTGCTTTTTAACTGCTAATCCTTTTATTTTTTTAACACTTTTTCTGGTGTTTTTCACATTTTTTTTTAAAGTAGCAGTTTGTTTATTTATAGTTGGCTGTTCCAAGTCTTCGTCGCCAGGTGCAGGCTTTCTCTAGCTGCAGCGATCGGGGGCTCCTCTCTAGGTGTGGTGCAGGGGCTTCTCACTGCAGTAGTTGGGGGCACAGGCTCTCGGGGGTGGGCTCCATGCTTGCGGCACGTGGGCTCCAGAGCAGAGGCCTGGGCGGTTGTGGTGCCTGGGCATAGTTGCCCCACGGCATGTGAAATCTTCCTGGACCAGGGACCACACGTCTCCTGCATTAGCAGGTGCATTCTTAACCAGTGGGCCACTAGGGAAGTCCCTTTCACCTGCGTTCTGTCACCTGATTTCATGTTGACAGCTCCCTGTGACATGGTAATTATTGCTCTTCACTTGATATCGCAGAGAAAGGAAGCTGACCACGGGACGACACACGGGCCCAACGTCATGCAGACTGAGGGGAGCGGGGCTCAGGTTTTCTGGCCCTGAGCCCCCAGTCCTTCTGCCACAGCAGAGCTGTGCTGTGAGCTCTTTGTGTGTGTGTGTGCTCAAGCACAGTCATGTCTGACTCTCTGCGACCCCATGGAAGTTCCCAGGCAAGAATACTGGAGTGGGTTGCCATTTCCTCCTCCAGGGGATCTTTCCTGACCCGGGCATTGAATCCACATCTTCTGCATTGGCAGGTGGATTCTTTATCACTGTGCCACCTGGGAAATTTTTTGGATGTGTTAGGAACATAACACTTGATAAATAGTATTTGATAGCTGTGTTGATTCTCTGCTGTGCTCAAGGTCAGATCTGACTTGGCTGGAAGCAGTGACAGGAGGCTTTTTACTTTGAACAGCAGTGAGGACGGCCAGGACTTCAAATCCACAGATGATCTGAAACACACACGGAGCTGGGGAGTCAGATGGCCCCCGTCCTCGCATATTACTGCGACAGTCAAGCAGAATGCACGGACTTGTTTTTTCTTTTTGTATGCACTCTGGTAGAAACACTTGTGGTTACAGAAATCAGACAACAGTGAAGGAAGAAATAAACACAGACCAGGCTGTGCTTGTCTCTGAGCAGTTGAGTGCGCTGTCACTGACTTCCCTGGAGGTGGTTCTTACTGTCTATGCCCTGGGTTCTGACTGCAGTGGACACTCGTCATGCCCTAGTCCTGGCTCCTCCAGGGGTGAGGATGTGAGGGATAGAACAGTCCGGCCAAGGCTGTGGTCAAGGCGAGGGAACGTACACACGGAACTCATTTTTCATACTCTTTTGGAAGAATTGATACAGCCAAATTTCAGAATTAGAAAAAACTTATTTTACATCTTACACTTTTTTTTGCCTAACAGTAAAGCAGACCTTTACGTAACTACTTGTATCTTGATTCTGATTTAGATGAATTAAAGCATCTTAGGACACAGCAAAAATACACTCTGTCTCTTGGCTTAAGAAACCAGTACATGTCGACAGCATCAAACAAGCATGGTTTGCTGAGATGCAAGTGGTTGGTAGGGTTTTAAAGGAACTTTGGAAGTATTATATAAAGCAATGAAATGCCATAGCATGTGAGGTTAGGTTTAAGCAAGGAAGAGCTCTCTGGAGTTAACAAAGCAGCTTCTTGCTTCCTCTTGGGTTATGTGTCTTTCCTCGTGTGATGTGAGCTGTCAGCAGAATGTTACGGGTCTTCTGTGTGTCCTGCAGCCACGTGCTTCCTGTGTGGGTCCCACAGATGTTGTGGCCGCCCCCATTTCTGTTTGTCAGCTGGTGGTTGTGGGGTGTTCCCCCTCCTGCCACCTCCCTCTAAGTAGAGAGGTTAAATTGCCATTTGCTCAGCCTTTAGTTCCTTATCACAGCCTCCGGAGCTCCTAAAATAAACATTTGACATCTTTCAGCTTAAAAAAAGACCTGGTATCTTGACTGTATTGATCTTCTCTAGATGTGAACATACTGATGCTAAAGAATGTGTTCCTTCTGGTTGGAGAGGATTATTGAAAACAGGAAGTTGAATCAAAATGCAGCCAGCCAACTGGCAGGCCGTATCCTGTGTTACATGAAGTGAGTGGATTAATTATTTTTTTAAGTTAATTTTTATTGGAGTTTAGTTGCTTTACTTTACAGTTGTGTTCCCACTGGATAGCAAAGTGAATCAGCTATATGTGTACACATAGCCCCTCTTTATGGGTTTCCCTACTATTCAGGTCATCACAGAGCATTGAGGAGAGTTCCCTGTGCTATACGGTAGGTTTGCCTTTAGGTCAGTTCAGTTCAGTTCCTCAGTTGTGTCCGACTCTTTGCAACCCCGTGAACTGCAGCATGCCAGGTCTCCCTGTCCATCACCAACTCCCAAAGTCCACCCAAGCCCATGTCCATTGAGTTGATGATGTCATCCAACCATCTCATCCTCTGTCATCCCCTTCTCTTCCTGCCCTCAATCTTTCCCAGCATCAGAGTCTTTTCCAATGGGTCAACTCTTTGCATGTGGTGGCCAAAGTACTGGAGTGTCAGCTTCAATATCAGTCCTTCCAATGAATACCCAGGACTAATCTCCTTTAGGATGGACTGGTTGGATCTCCTTGCAGTCCAAGGGACTCTCAAGAATCTTCTCCAACACCACACTTCAAAAGCATCAATTCTTCGGTGCTTAGCTTTCTTCACAGTCCAACTGTCACATCCATACATGACCACTGGAAAAATCATAGCTTTGACTAGACGGACCTTAGTCGGCAAAGTAATGTCTCTGCTTTTGAATATACTATCTAGGTTGGTCATAACTTTTCTTCCAAGAAGTAAGCATCTTTTAATTTCATGGCTGCAATCACTAACTGCAGTGATTTTGGAGCCCCCCAAAATAAAGTCTGCCACTGTTTCCCCATCTATTTCCCATGAAGTGATGGGACCAGATGCCATGATCTTTGTTTTCTGAATGTTGAGCTTT
>SJYC01020772.1:0-11107 GCA_006408675.1 Madoqua kirkii
ATCTATTTTATGCATAGTATCAATAGTGCATATGTGTTGATCCCAATTTCCCAATCCTTCCCACTCATGGCCTATCATTCAGCCATAAGAAGGAATGAAATTAGGTTGTTGCAGAGATTGGCTGGACCCTAGAGACTGTCGTAGATAGTGAAGTAAGTCAGGAAGAAAGAAGTATTCTGTATTAATTCATATATGTAGAATCTAGAAAAACTGTACTGATGATCTCATTCACAAAGCAGAAGTAGAGACATGATGTAGAGAACAATTGCCTGGAGTAGCTTAATTCCTGATGAAAGTTCAGTTCTCTCCCAGCTGCTGTGCAGGTGAAGACGGGGTCCAGAGTGCCCGGACACTTCTGTGTCAAGCAGCCTTTCCGTCTTACAGACATGCCATCCCCAGCCAGGAATCAGAGCACAGCCTTGGTGTTGTCGCTAAGCCTCTCCTAAGAGAAGAGAAACCAGGGCTTTCATATGTGCTCACTCACTCTCACACCGAGACAGAAGGTCTGTTTTTCAGTTGGAAAGTGGCGGATTCCTTAAATCAGAACGGTCACGCTCATCTGGTTGTGTGGTAGATTTTGCTCAAGGGTCAGTTCCTTTTCGTTTGTAATCAGAGTTTTGCACGTCAGCCCGTTGAGAGCAGAAGGGACTTCTCTGCATCTCCTGCTTCTCAGTGGTGCAGCCAGGTGAAAGATGTATGCCGTCTGGGCAGATGGTTTTTTTTTTTTTAATAGTACAGTTCTTTTTACTTTATCCTAATTTTAAATTATCTGTGGCAAACATTCTTGAAAGAGCATTCACTATTGTTTTATTATGTGGGAGGAAGTATGCTTCTCTATATTGAAAATGAAATAGTAGATCACGTTAACTATATTGAAATACTTTCTCCAAGTTTAATATCTTCAGGAGTAGAGTGTCGTAATATAATATGAAATATAAATAATAGAAAGAATTCAGTTATTCACTATTCAAACAGTGATGATAAAATAGACCAATATTTCTAAAGTTTTAAGCAGTTTTGCATCAACTCTGGTTTAAAATATTCTTCATCTGCTGTTGTAGGAGACTTCACCTTGACTTCAGTTCTTTGCACAGGCATTACCGTGATGAGGATTGGATAGGTGATAACATTGTTCACTGTTGGATGCTTTCGGGGTTTGAGACTCAGAACACGTTGCTGTGTTGAAATGGTCGGCCCATTTTAAAATGATTGGTTATGGTGGTACTGGTTTCCCAGGTGGCACTAGTGGTAAAGACCCTGCCTGCCAATGCGGGAGATTTGAGAGATGCAGATTTGATCCCTGGGTTGGGAAGATCCCCTGGAGGAGGAAATGGCAACCCAGTCCAGTGTGCTTGCCTGGAGAATCCCATGGATGGAGGACCCTGATGGGCTATAGTCCATGGGGTCACAAAGAGTTGGACACGACTGAAGCAGCTTAGCATGGTCTTGTACAAAGGCTGAATCACTGACAGAGATAAAACTCCTTCCTTTAAACCAGTTCCAGAAAGAGGCCTCTGCCTTTTGGAATCCCCAGAGCACCCAGTCTCCCGTCAGCTTTTCCCTGAGCACTTACTATGTCTCGGGTCGTGTGGGGTGCTGGGCTCTGAGGAATTCCTGCCTCTGGTAACGCTTCCGTTTCCCCTGTTTCAGACCCAAACAGGAAACAAGTAGGTTAGGTGTGCCGTTGTTCAGTCGCTCATTCGTGTCTGGTTCTTTGTGACCCCACGGACTGTAGCCCACCTGGCTCCTCTGCCCATGGGATTCTCCAGGCGAGAGTGCTAGAGTGGGTAGATATTCCCTTCTCCAGACACATTTTGTGTCCCCTCCATCCTGAGCCTCCCTCCCACCTCATCCCACCCCTCCAGGTTGTCACAGAGCACCAGGTTGGGCTCCCTGTGTCATACAGCAACTTCCCATTCGCTATCGGTTTTACATACGGTAATGTATATGTTTCAGCGCTACCCTTTCAATTCCTTCCACCCTCTCCTGCCCCCAACCTTATCATTTACAGATCTTTGTCCATTCTGGCTTGGAGAAATCTTTATATCTGCCCTTTTTTATGATTGCAGAAAATTGTATTTTAATATATAAAATAATATTTAGTGGCTTAAAATAGGTAATTTGGAGGTTACCATAGCAAATGTCCAGAATTCGTAAGTCTCTTCTCTTTTAAGAGCTGGTGAATAGTGGACTATGGAATGATGTACTTTTGTATTTTCTGTATATGGGCTATCTGAGTTTGTCTCCCAGTTTGCTGACTAGCATAGCTAGACCCTTAACTTTGACATTGCATGGGTAGTTTTTGCATATCATTTATTTTTATTTAGGTTGGGGGAAAAAATATAAATGATTTAATAAAGGTTCAAAATATTGGCCTGAAGATTTGGTTTCTCAGAGTTGAGATTCTTAAATCAGCAGTATAAAATCTAGGGTTTTTTTATGTTGATCTTTTCTATTAAAACAACAGTGGAATCCCTTTAAAATTGAGATGCACAGGTAGTAACTTTAAAAAAAATTATAGAAGAAAGCAATTACTGAGATAGTTGGTCAAGTGAATTAGTATCAAATTGTGGTCAAGCTGATTTTCGGATGTGGAGTCACAGCTACCTTTGAGCATCTCACCCTAAAATACAGAAAATCAGCCAAGTTTTCTGCTGTTTGTGTTTATTAAAATGATTTATCTGTTCATGATACTATTTTAGAATCTGCAGTGGTTTTCAATTTTATTTCTCCCACACTTTCCAAAAGTGCAACACAATACTATCAGCTATCACATGTAGTGATTTTTTAAAAATTAATTTATTTTATTTGGAGGCTAATTACCTTATAATATTGTGGGGGTTTTGCCACACATTGACATGAATCAGCCACTGATGTACATGGAGTGATTCTTAATGGCAGGGTCATGTCCTTTATAGGGTCAGGTGGTCCTGTTGGCATCTTTGGGTGGAGACGTGTGTACTTTGAAAAGGTTCCCCCCTCCATTGTGAGGGAGGCAAGTATACTCTTAGTTAGAATTGCACAGAATATTCCAGCAAGTAATTGTATGCCCACACTGCTGAAAGACATCTAAAACTCCAGCTGTGAGTTTCAAATAAAGCAGCCTGGGAAAAGAGAAAAATTGGTTGAAATTAACTTCTACACAGCAGTCTAATCCGACTAGACAATATCTCTTTCTGTGGAAGCAGTGTGTTTATCACCAGCAATGAGGAGGGCCTGTCCTGTTCACTTTTCTCAGGGTAGGAAGGGAGCTCTAAGCCTTGGAACACCTGGAGAAGAACAGGTGCTGGTTCCCTTCCTTTCTGGGAGGTCATCCCGTCACGCTGGGGTTCCAGCTTCTTGGGTGACTGTGCCAGTGATGGTCCCCTCTCTCGTTTTTTCAGTCCCTTGTGTTTATCACCAGCAATGAGGAGGGCCTGTCCTGTTCACTTTTCTCAGGGTAGGAAGGGAGCTCTAAGCCTTGGAACACCTGGAGAAGAACAGGTGCTGGTTCCCTTCCTTTCTGGGAGGTCATCCCGTCACGCTGGGGTTCCAGCTTCTTGGGTGACTGTGCCAGTGATGGTCCCCTCTCTCGTTTTTTCAGTCCCCATCGTGAAGCAGACTTGGGCAGGGCAGGCAGGTCACCTCGAATACTACAGTGATTACGCAGACAGCTCCATTCCGACGGTGGATCTGGGGATTCCTAACACAGACAGAGGTGAGTCCGAAGTCCCGACTGATCCTCTTACTGAGAGTGTCCATCCTGTAAATAAAAATGAGGTGTTTTATAAATACTGTAATTTTCCCCTCGTGTAAGTTTCTTTCCCTCCTCCTCACATCTTTATCCATGGATGTTAACCAGTTCTTGCAGTTCAAGCACTGCTTTTAGTATTAACAAAGGTTGTAAGTTTTTAGTTGGTCATATGTAGGTGATTGACATACATGACGATTATGCACATGGTAGTTACGGTAGAGTTTAAAAACAGATTTTTTGTACCTTCATAATTCACTGTGGCCATAATGGGGTGCCTGTGTCTTAGTCACTCAGTCATGTCCAACTCTTTGTGACCCCATGGACTATAACCCTCCAGCCTCCTCTGTCCCTGGGATTCTCCAAACAAGATTACTAGAGTGGGTTGCCATTCCCTTCTCTAGGGGATCTTCCTGACACAGGGATCAAACCTAGGTTTCATGCATTGCAGACGATTCTTTACCATCTGAGCCACCAGGAAAGCCTCCCTCCGAGAGTTAACTTTTCATAATCCCATGCAAAGTGTCTCTTAATTTTAGCCATTTATTCAGCCAGTATTATCATCCAACTGTGATGTGCTAGCCGCTGCTAGACACTGAGGGAAACAGGAATGAAGCTGATGGTTTCCATCTTCCAGAAGCTTATGGTCTGTTACGGCCCAGGGTGTATTTCATTTGTACTTCTGAGTAACACTTAACCACATTTTACATTGGACATACGTAGTATAAGCTCATATACGTATATATAAGTAAATTGTTCAAGTACACCTGTTTTTCTCTTCAGATTGCAGGCTTTCTAATTCCAAACATTTTTTATTTCAAAAAATTGGAAGTATAAATTTGGCCACCTCACCTTCAGATGCTCTTTATTTATCTTAATTTTTATCCATTGTTCCTGCCACATTTTTCTTTAGTTTTCTGCTTCCCCCCAAACCTTTTTATCAAAAAGAGAGTAGTAAGTTGATGATCTTGTTCTATAGAGTAGTTCATCTTGATTATTCTATGATCTGTCAATCATAAGGTCTTGATTGATAAAGTACAGAGTAGAATCAGATACTCCATCCTGCAGCATTGATTATTCTGACAAGATATATTGGAGAAGGCTATGGCACCCCACTCCAGTACTCTTGCCTGGAAAATCTCCTGGACAGAGGAGCCTGGTAGGTTGCAGTCCATGGGGTGACGAAGAGTCGGACATGACTGAGCCACTTCCCTTTCACTTTTCACTTTCATGCTTTGGAGAAGGAAATGGCAACCCACTCCAGTGTTCTTGCCTGGAGAATCCCAGGGACGGGGGAGCCTGGTGGGCTGCCATCTTTGTGGTCACACAGAGTTGGACATGACTGAAGTGATTTAGCAGCGGTATATATATCACTAAGTCTCTCTGTTGCTGTCTGTTTTGGAAAAATGACTTCAAACTGAATTTTCTTTTTTTGTTTATCTTGCTTTTTAGACTCTGAATTGACTCTAATACTCATATATTGATGCATTCTTGATTTGTTTTATTTTCAGTCTGACCTTATTATTGCTTATATTTATATTCTACCTTATCCAAAAGGAATTTGAGATGGCTTTCAAAAATATATACCATACTGTACTAAAATGTATTATGGTAACCATACTATAATGGTTAAAAATACATAAAGTGATCAAGAATAAAAAAAGTAAAGGTTAATTGAGTGCTTTGTTCTCTACTGTGTCACTTAATACTTTCTTGAATTGAGGGGTTTATTCTTATTTATTGACATGCATTCTCTTCCCAAGCATTTAATGCTGTCCTGGCCTCAGCATTTTCCATTAAAGGTTTGCTATCTGTTGGCATCTAAGGGACTGTGCCTCTGATAGCACTGCATCTTGAGTGTACATCCTAGAACTGGCCGCCGTGTCTGGCATATTAGAAACGTAATAGCAAATATTTACAAAACAAATAATTGACAGTATAATATTGTATCTTGTACCATTGTTTCCCTAAGGTTGTGATGCCTCAGGTTCTAATATTTCTTTCAGAATAAGGAGATTTAAGGAAAGAAGCCAGGCTCTTGTAATTTCTGCAAGACTTAACAAATTTCTTATGTGTCTGGAGTGAACTACAGTGTTTCCGGCACCTGACTTTGTGTAATTCCCCTCACCTCTCTAGGTCTTCAGTCCCTTATGTATGAAATGAATGCCCGACTTCATGATTTTTATCATCCTCCCTGGTTCATTTCTAATATTTCTTTCAGAATAAGGAGATTTAAGGAAAGAAGCCAGGCTCTTGTAATTTCTGCAAGACTTAACAAATTTCTTATGTGTCTGGAGTGAACTACAGTGTTTCCGGCACCTGACTTTGTGTAATTCCCCTCACCTCTCTAGGTCTTCAGTCCCTTATGTATGAAATGAATGCCCGACTTCATGATTTTTATCATCCTCCCTGGTTCACTAAGTCCTTGGAAATTAGAAAAGGCTGATTTTCAAAATTTCAAATTCTTAATTGCATCAATTCAGTTCAGTTCAGTCGCTCAGTCATGTCTGACTCTTTGTGATCCCATGAATCGCAGCACGCCAGGTCTCCCTGTCCATCACTAACTCCCAGAGTTCACTCAGATTCATGTCCATCGAGTCAGTGATGCCATCCAGCCATCTCGTCCTCTGTCATCCCCTTCTCCTCCTGCCCCCAATCCCTCCCAGCATCAGTCTTTTCCAATAAGTCAACTCTTCACATGAGGTGGCCAAAGTACTGGAGCTTCAGCTTCAGCATCATTCCCTCCAAAGAAATCCCAGGGCTGATCTCCTTCAGAATGGACTGGTTGGATCTCCTTGCAGTCCGAGGGACTCTCAAGAGTCTTCTCCAACACCACAGTTCAAAAGCATCAATTCCTTGGTGTTCATCCTTCTTCACGGTCCAACTCTCACATTCATACATGACCACAGGAAAAACCATAGCCTTGACTTAAGTACATACCAATGTTTAACCTTTGACTCACAATGTTTCAAGGAAAGTAATACATTGTAAGTTTTCTTCTCACCTTTCCTAGGTCATTGTGGAAAGACATTTGCCATTTTGGAAAGATTTCTAAATCACAGCCATGACAAAATACCGTGGTTGGTCATTGTGGATGATGACACATTAATAAGGTAAGGGGCGCCCTTGTCCTCAGGTGGCTTTAAATTCTACATGTATTCGTAGTCAGAAACTAGGATGGGCACTTCTGCTGCTGGCCAGCATGTAGAAACAGGGACTGGATTTTACCCTCACATCTGAAACACACACTGCCCCACAAAGGACACAGTAGCTTAAATGAGTTATTTTTAAAACATGGACAGTAGACAATACAGTATAATATGTATAACAATTCAAACCTAAATAATTCAGAACTAAAATAATTTTAATGTTGAAGTCAAACATCAGTCATATCACTAAATGTGAGTGGGTTTAACTCACCTAGTAAAAGAACAAACTTTTCGAAGTGCTTCATAAAACAAACCCCAAATCTATGCTTTATATGAAAGACACATAAACATAGTCATTCAAAAAGTCTAATGGTAAAGGGATGGGTAAGGTTTGCGAAGCCAGTGGGAGCAATAAAAATAAAAAATTCATTTCCCAACTCAAGCTAGGAAAAGAATCACAAAGTCAACCCAGATAAACAAGGAAGAAAATAATAATAAAGAAACATGCAGAAATAAAGAGGTAGAGGTCAAAACAGCAGAGGATCAAACTAAAGAGCCAAAATTTTGGTTCCTTGAAAAAAAAATTAACAAACTGTATCAAGTGATTTCCAGTAGATGCCATTATGTGGAAAAAGCCAAGTGCATAGGAATGTATTTTGTTTGCTTCCCTGTGTGTAAGAAAGAAGGGGAAATAAAACATATCCATGTGGACTTAGCAGATAGAGTGGGCAGATACACTGGGATCGATGAAGTAGCTCCCACAGAGGGGTGGGTGGGAGCATGGGGTAGATGGAGTCAGGGTATGTGGGCCCCTTTTCTATCTCTTTGTTTAATTTGACTTTGGGAAGTGTGCTCATGTTTTACCTGCTGAAAAAATGAATCTATAAGGACAAGGGAAAAATCAATAAGGATATGGAGAAAGCGGAAACAAACCAACTGTATTTCAGATGAAAACATGATCACACTGAAGGGAAACTATGAAGCAAATACTGCTGAAGGTGGGTTTTAGAGACACACCTGCAGAGGTAGAGGAGTGGAGATGCTAAACAACTCCTGAGATTTCAGTTGGTCTGGTTTTATCATGAAGCAGCTCTGAAGGTACGTTAGGTAGGTTGTAGGACTAAGTAGATGGCTAAGTGTGAATAGTGTTGGTTGGGAGCCACAATTCTCATTGTGGAAAGACATGGGATGGGCCAGGTCAAGCTGATAGGCTGGAAGACTGGAAGTAGAGAAATCTCCCAGAATTCATAATTTCTGTTAGACTCACGGTTTTTACAGTGAGTGTGGGAGCACACATATCTTTGTAGTTCTTCACACCAAAGAAGAGCAGATGCAAAGATCTCCAGGAGCACTGAGCAACTAATAAACAGAACTAATACTGCAGCTTTCCTCCTAGAAGGAACCAGGCCTTCTCGGAGAAATAGCTGATTTTAAGATTGAGGCAAGGAAGATATAGGAAGACATTTTAACTTTTTTTTCTTATGCCAGAGAGTTAGAAAGTGCTTAGGAAAAAAAAGAAAGAAAAGTGCACGTTAAGAGGACACAGGAGCAAGCTTGAAGAGGTTCCCGTTGGTGAAATCTGGGACAACAGCATCAGTGTCATTGAGGATGATAATGGATTACGAACCATAACAATTAGGAAGCAGTGAGTTTATGCTTATAGTAAAAAAGTAATGAGGCAGATCTGGCTCAAATAATTTATGTTAAACAACAGAAATTTATTTCTCATTTTGAAGGCTAGGAAGTCCAAGATCAAGGTGCTGGCAGGCAGGTTTCTAAGGCTCTTCTCTTGGTTTGAGGGTGGCCTGGTGTGTGCTCGTGGGACCTCTTCTTTGTCTGCCATGGAGT
Organism: Madoqua kirkii; assembly: GCA_006408675.1. Taxonomy (NCBI): domain Eukaryota; kingdom Metazoa; phylum Chordata; class Mammalia; order Artiodactyla; family Bovidae; genus Madoqua; species Madoqua kirkii. The sequence continues at coordinate 8,728 of SJYC01020772.1, forward strand.
GTTCTCTGGTGTCTCTTCTCATATGGACACGAGTTCTGTCGCATCCAAGTCCTGGTGACTTCACTGAACCTCCTTCTAGGCCCTGATAGCTTATGGGGAACCGTGTCAGATTCATGATCTCCGAAGAAGATTTAACTTTGGGATCAGGGACCAGGCTTGATCATTCAAGAGCTTTTGTGCAGCAGAGTTCTATTAAAGTATAGATGGGGACAGAGAAAGCTTCTGACATAGACATCAGAAAGGGGATGGAGGGTGCCCCCCTTGATAGCCTAAGCAAGGGAGTGAAATACTTTAAAAATTAGTTATTACAATAAATCAAAAGAAAGTCTTAAGGTTGTAAACATCTTACTAGACCCACTCCCATAATTTACATTTTAAGATAACAGGATTAGCCAGAAGGTTTTCAGAAAGGAGAGCCTGTCCTCAAGCAGGATACATTGTTGTTATATGATCCTTAGTACAGAGTTTAAACTGAGTTGTTTGTTGTGTAGTCATCAGTTCTGGGCTTATAGAAAACATTTTATGTGACTCAGACTAAGGAATGTAGAGGAAAGAAAAAAGATGTTTGTCCTTTCCTCTTCCTTGAGAATTCCAGAGCCCTGTCTCCCATTCGAGAGCCTCAGACCCCTTTCTCCTCCTTGGGGACCCGGGACTTACCAACCTGCCTAGGAATTGACTCTCTCAGCCCCATCTCCAAATATAGTCACGTGGGGGGTTAAGGCTTCAGCATATGAATATTGTGCGTGGGACACAGTTCAGTCCACAGCGGGCAGGTTTCGGCTAGCAGGGAGCGAGGAGTTCTGACTGGTTGATGGAGTTGGAAAAGTCATGTCTCTGACACCATCAGAATAATGACTGATTCAGGCAAGAAACTGATGGATGCCAAACTAGAGATAAGTTTTGATGAGGACCAGGATACTTGCTAGTGTTAAAGTGTCTGCTAGAGACTCTGAGAAACAGCAAAGGCGAAATGGCAAGTGTCCAGGGGAGACCCCGGGCAGCACCCTGTGATCAAAACAGACACTTCCAGTGGAGGACAGGCGGATGCCACAGGCCAGACGGCGTGCCTTCTTTATCCCTGCAGCACCTGAGAATGCGGAACCTTGCCTTTGTTATGAGGAAACATCAGACAAACCCAAGATGAGGACCAATCTATTAAAAGGGGGGTGGGCATTTATCTTTAAAAAATACCAGTGTCATGAAAGATTTTAAAAAACCGAGGAACCATTAAAGGAGATGAAACTGAGAATAAAGTGAATGATAAATAAATGCATTTTTCTGAGCAGCTCATGGACATTCCCACAGCCCTATGGAAGCTGTCACTGTCGACACATGACAAGGAGGCATAGGGGCCGGAGGTATAAACAGACAGACACAAAAAGCCACGGATTAGGGAAGCCTCCCTAGGGGAGGCCGTAAGTACAGTGCAGTGGTGTGCCACAGTCCCAAGGCCCCCTGGAAAGCTTCGCTGCCCAAATTCCCTCCCCACCTTGCCTTCACCTGCCTGCCAAGGACTCATCTGTACTTTACAGGTGCCTTTTTTAGCCAGCAAGTATTGTAACAGATACCAGGGAGGTCTGAAAAGGTACACTGATGAGTTCATTCAGTGGGGAGCAGGCCACTGGCCTCCCTCCTTCCTCGCCCGGCCACCCTGCCCATCCACACAAGGCGGCCACTGCTGGTCAGGGCTTGTGAAAACTGAGGAGGAGACCCTTGTTTCTCAATTTCTCTCCTGTTTCCAGTAATGTACAGTGTACATCGTTTTTTCCTCTTTTTTTAAATTTTTTAAATTTTTTAAAAATTTTACTTTACAGTACTGTGTTGGTTTTGCCATACATTGACATGAATGTTTTTTTAAAATCTTTCTTCTGTAAGTCTCCTGAATTTCATCTCTGTGACTGAAAGAGAGTATTACAGAGTATAACCAGTGGGGTGTAAGAACTGTAAAATATGTATTCTGCAGACACATTTCAATTAAGGAACTGTTGCTTCTGTTCCCTTGGGAATCTTAGCATCTCCAGACTCCGACACCTGCTGAGCTGCTACGACGCCCGTGAACCCGTGTTTCTGGGAGAGCGTTACGGCTACGGGCTGGGCACCGGTGGCTACAGCTACGTCACGGGAGGAGGAGGGTAACTATAATCTTGGCTTTCTGGAAATTGCACTTCTGTTTCTGGGATGCAGGGGTGGGTCTGTGCCACAGGCTCTAGGCTGTTACCCAAGTGCTCTGTAAATGGGGGGAGCTGTTACTATGATAGGAACGTGAGCATTAAACCACAGTGAAGAACATTTTATTCCTTGAAGAAAAAAAATATATACATATGTATATATATGTATATATAGAAGATATATATAGAAGGTGTGTGTGTGTGTGTGTGTG
>SJYC01020774.1:0-28191 GCA_006408675.1 Madoqua kirkii
CGCTTCATCCTCTGAGCCCAGCCCAGAACTGTATATATATATGAATGTCAGGGAAGTTGGTGGAAATGTGCCTGTATTAGTGATTGCTTCTAGGTGGCCAGTTAGTTTTGATCGTCTGTTTGAATGAAAAAAAAAAATGAGGGGTATAGATTTTCATTTCAGAAAATAATTCATTAGACTTCTTAATTATCCAGTGCTTATTGACTGTATTTGGGGAAAAGAGTAGTTACTGAAGTTTAGATTAAGCAATTATGTGATATCTGTGTGGGATTTATGGGTTTTAAATAAAGTTAAGAATCAATGCTTTAAAGTAAGCTTCTGCCTAATCTCTTATGGGGAGAGATTTTGATTCGATTTGTGTAGGTGAATCAATCAAGCAGCTAGTCTGTTCTGTTGTTTCTATAGTATTTGCTGCTGGGTGTTTAGGGAGAATCTTCTTATCCACTGTAGTGATTTGCACGTATTCAGCAGGTTTTGTTGAGTATCCACTATGTGGTGGGCAACATTCACTGCATTGTAGATTTCTGAACCCTCGGACTTTTTATTTTTACTTTGCAACCCCCTAGGTTAGAACTGGGCCTAGGCTGCAGGGTGGTCTTCCAGGGGTTCCTGTTCTGGTCTGGCCTGGTTAGCGGTGACTGCAGCATAGTTGTGGAGGTGGCCTTTCCTAGTGATAACCAGGCCTGGGCAAGTACTGATCTTTTGTTGATCTACCTGAGGCCATTAGCAGTAGGAAGTAGGGGTCCACAGGGGCCTTGGAGAAGACACTAAAGCATCAAGCCGAGGAGTGTTGAGCTCGTCATCATTTAAGAAGTTTCCAGCTCTTTGTAGCCTTGTGGTAATGTGTTAGTATCCTGGGTGAGGGGCTGGTGTCCATTAAGCCAGAGTTTCCCCTTTTGTAAAGGGTAGTGAAGGACAGGGAAGCCTGACATGCTGCAGTCCATGGTGTTGCAAGGAGTCGGACACAGCTGGGCGGCTGAACAACTGTGCTTTGGACTTGGGTCGATAGATTTTGCAGCAGTAATGTGTTAAACTTTGACCCCAGAAGGGGCAGAGCCATAGCCGCCCGCCCCCGCTCCCTGCTGGGCTGCTGTCAGAGACTTGGTCCTCTCGCTCCCCGCTCGGAGGCTGCGCTGCCTCCCTGTTGCTGTTAGTCTGAGCTCTCTCCTACTATAGGCATCTGACTAGGAGATGATCACTCAGATTTCAACCAGACTCACACTGACCCGGATTGGGCCTCACTTTAACCACCTCTCGTTGGCCTCACCCCCAGCCCCCAGGTGCTCGAGACTCGGCCTTGGGGCTATGTCTCTAACCTGTCTTCCTCCTGCTTTCCCACCCTAGACCCTCTCGCCCGGGCAAGGCTCTTCCCTGGAAGCCAGCTCATCTAGGCTTCCACTCACTCATCTCTTCAGCAGTTCCTTAGGTTAGTGTGATTTGTATCTTAATTGGGTGTTTCTTTGCGGGACCAGGGGAGTGGAGGTCTTTTGTGCCCTTGTCCCATGGGATAAAGTCCAGCTTCCTCGCTGAAGCTCACCAGGCCTGCCTCTCTCTTGGCAGATGCTGTTCTGTCGTCTTAGCCTCGTTTATCTGCACCCTCATCCTGAGAGAATTTGTGCTGAACCTCTTTCAGTTCCTCGGAGGCACTGTCTTTTAACCCTTCCCTCACATACGGCGTCTGCTGGGCTCTGCATAACACAGTTCCCCACACCGCCCCCGGCTGCCTTCCGCTTGTCAGCTGGCTAACCCTTCTGCTTCTTGTGGACAATATATCACTCTCAACCCTAAGCTAATCTGGCTCCTGAAATCTGGGTTAGATAGCTTCCTCATAAACACAAAGCACATTATGCCGACCATTATCATTTAATTGCCTATTTACTTTCCTGTTTTCCACCCAAATGATGAATTATTTGAAGGCGGCACCTGCATCTCATTTCTCATTCCATCCTGTCGTGGAGACACAGTTTTACAGGGTCCAGGGGACAAATGAATAAGCAGATGCATGAACACTGGTACTGATCTTTATATGACTAACCAGTGTAATGTTCTGTTCAGAGCAGCACTTCACAAAGATGCAGAAACATTCATCACGAGATTGTCTCATTTCTGTCTTTGATAAAAGCTGCAGGCATAATAGTTTCTCTGATGTTACAAGAGACTTTTTTGATGATCTAGCTTAAGAACCAACATGCTTATTTTCTAAACAGCAAGTTGGAATCAATCAGTGTCTTTTAAAAACCAGTTAATGGATCACAACCAACATTTAAAAATAATGAAATATAGAACAGAACAGATAAAATAGATATATTATGTTGCAAATGTTATGTCTATTTTTCAGTTTCGCACACATATACAAAACATAAATGGTTACATATGGACTGTGTTTCTTATTTCCTCACTGTGGTTCAGAGTCAATTAATTTTTGAAAACCTTGCTTTAAATCACCTTCTTAAGCCTCATTTATCAGGGATAACCCAGGAGTGTGGACTCCAGTGATGTATGTGTGGAAAATGAGACCTTTGCACTATAGAATCCAGTTGTCTGTTTTCCACTTTGTTGCTTACTCCTTGAAAGTTTGGGTACTTAGAGATAATTAGTTCAATAACCGTTTTCTTAAAAAGTGCTTACATACGTTTGGGTATGAAGCTGTGCTCAGGATGTTACTGGTGATCTGGCTCCTTCTTGGAAGAGGCCTTGGCACTGTTGCCCAGAGAGGCCACCGTGGCCTGTTCTCAGAGCCCAGCACAGGCCTGGCCTGTTTCTGACACACTTCTGCAGGTGTCTTGATTTGCAGGTATGCCCTTGGGCAAGTCCCTGACTCCTAATTTAGTTTTCCTTATTTTTAAAATTACTATATTGTATATTAAGAAAGTCATATTATTAGTCTTATAGCCTTTCAACATCTTTTTTCATAATTAACATTTTTTACTTTCATTTTCTTTAACTGATGATTTACACAGTGTTGTGCTCATTTCTGCTGTACAGCAAAGTGACTCAGTTTATATAGACATTCTTCTCAAATATTCTTTTCCACTATGGTTTATCCCAGGAGACTGGATATAGTTCCTGTGCTATTCAGCAGGACCTTGTAGTTTATCCATTCTAAATGTAATAGCTTGCATCTATAAGGAGAAGGAAATGGCAGCCCACTCCAGTATTCTTGCTTGGAGAATTCCTTGGACAATGGAGCCTGGTGGGCTGCAGTCCGTGGGGTCGCAAAGAGTCGGACATGACTATTGATGTATAGTTACGTCTATAATTCTAAACTCCCACTCCATCCCTCTTTCTCCCCCTTGGTAACCACAAGTCTCTTCTTGAGTCTGTTTCTGTTTTGTAGACAGATTCATTTGTGCCACATTTTAGATTCCACATAAAAAGCGCTATCGCATGGTATTTGTCTTTCTTTCTGACAACTTCACTTAATATGACAATCTCTAGTTGCATCCGTGTTGCTGCAAGTGGCATTATTTCATTTTGTTTTTAATGACTGAGTAGTATTTCGGTGTGTATGCGTGTATGTGTATCACATCATTTTTATCCATTCATCTTAGATATTTTAGTTTCCAAGTCTTGGCTGCTGTGAATACAGGGGCGCATGTCTCCTTTGAATTATAGTTTTGTTTGAGTGGGATTGTTGGATCAAATGGTAATTCTAGTTTTACTTTTCTGAAGAACCTCTATACTATTTTCCATAGTGACCACATCAACTCACATTCTTACCTGCAGTGTAAGAGAGCTCCCTGTCCTCCACACCCTCTCCAGCATTTATTTGTGGACTTTTTCATGATGGCCCTTTTGGCAGGGGTGAGGTGGTGCCTCATTGTAGTTTTAGATTCTCTTTTCTGTAATAATTAGCGATGTTGAACATCTTTTCCTGTGCCTATTGGCTATCTGTATGTCTTCTTTGGAGAAATGTCTGTTAAAGTCTTCTGCTCAGTGTTTGGGTTGTTTTTCTGTCGAGCTGTATGAGCTATTTGTGTATTTTGGAGATTAAGCCCTTGTTGCATCATTTGCAACTATTTTCACCCACTCCATAGGTTGTTTTTCTTTTATGACTTCCTTTGCTGTACAAAAGCTTGTAAGCTTGATTAGGTCCCATTTGTTTATTTTATTTCTATTGTCTTGGGAGGCTGACCTAAGAAAAATCATTGTACCATTTATGTTGGAGAAGGTTTTACCTATGCTGTTTTCTAGTTTTATGGTATCATGTCTTATGTTTAAGTCTTTAAGCCATTTTGAGAGTCACTGATGAATGCTCAATTTTTAAGAGAGTCAGTTCATGGTGAGTTTTCAAACTTGCAGTTGCCTTTTGTGTAGTTCATAGCACCCTTCTTCTTCTTGTACAGCCGTTTTTCCTTGGATCACCTTAAATAAAGAGCTTGTTTTTCCTCTTGTCATATTCCATCCAGTCTTGTGACATCTTAGCAAAGGCAGGGAGTCTTCCATGTTGCTGCTTCACCAGCTGTGGTCACTGGTGCTGGTTCCGCAGTTCTGAACGGAGCCCCGCTGAGCGGGAACGGATATGTTCGCATCAGGGACTGTGCTCAAGAGCTCCGTCCTCTTTCCCTCCCTCAGGAAGAGCTTTGCAAAATCGACTTGTTCGCACTTGTTGGATCATCAGACCTTTATTGAGGACTTACTGTGAGACCCTCTATTTGACGATGGGAATATATGGATACATAGATAGTTTTGCCATCAGTAAAGTCTTTGCTTAATGGGAGTGAACTTGTGAATCATCTTAGTACTATCAGCTCTTGGGTTATGCATGATACAAAAACATCTAGTACTACTCTAGGGCCAGAAGGGAAACTAGAAACTGATCTGTATTTAAAAGGAAGAGAATTTATTGCAGGAACTTGGTACAAGAGTATTGGAAAGGGCCAGAGGACTAAGAGGGAGCTGGTGGCTTTACCCAGAGCTCAGTAACTCCAGGAAGTGCTGTTGTTCCCGAGGCTGGAGGAGCAGAAGGTACTGGATTCGGAAGTCCGCTGGTACAGGGTGTTGCGGCCACTGCTGCTGTCAGGCCGGCAGTGCAGTGCCCAGGGCGGACCTGAGACTGGCTCCCACTGCTGCTTGGGAACCGTCCCTAAAGCTCTGTCAGCCTGTGCCAGCACTCCTGGAGCCCGTGGCTCCTGCACCCCCAATACCTGCTGTATAGAGACCAGCTGAGACAGGAGCAGCAGCCTCCTCCGGGGATGTGCCCCTTGTTGTCAGGATGAAGCCAGGATATAGCTGGCCAGGGAGTCTGGGGGGCACTGCAAAGTTTCCAGCTTCCTGCAGTGCTAGGGAGAGCACAGAAAGGCGAGAACAGTGTGAGTCCCACTAGGAGGTGCCTGGCGTGTCAGGTCAGGCACGTTTCAGCACCAATGGAGGCAAATCTGTCTCTCTTGCCACCCTTCTCAAAATCACCCTAAGGAGGCTTCTGTGAGCAGGAATCACGTAGACCACGCGTGTTTTTCAGTTAGATTTGATCTCATCGTCAGCTGTCACCTGTATGACTTAGGTACCTTGTGTATCTGGGTCCATCTGCCTGCTGGGGGAATGTTGGCAGATTTTGTTACTGATCTCATTAAGCATGTGTGAACTTACAAACTCTTCTGATTTTCCAATGACATACTAAAAAAAGAATACCGCCTATTTATTTGTGTATAAGATACATACGAAGAAATAACAATTGCTTATTAAATACCTTAAAAGTGATTTTTATGAAACACTGCTGATGTTGACATCTTTATTAGAAACGTGGCTCTCAGCTCTCTTTCCTCAGCCGCAAGGACCTAACTGCCTTCTCTGTCTTCCCCCTTCTCTGCCTGCTCTGGCTTCCCCCAGCATGGTTTTCAGCAGAGAGGCCATCAGGAGACTTCTCGCCAGCAAGTGTCGCTGCTACAGCAACGATGCTCCAGATGACATGGTCCTAGGGATGTGCTTCAGTGGGTTAGGCATCCCCGTGACACACAGCCCTCTCTTCCATCAGGTGAGAAAAAGGGTTTTATTCCCACCTCAGAGCAGGAGATGGGGATTTTCTTCTCATTTGAAGACCCTACTTTTTTCTCTTCATGTATTCTTTTGGAAACAGTCTTAAGAACTGTGTAGACAGGCTCCAGGAGGGACATCTTTAACTAGACCTGTTTGTCCAGAGGGTTGATGCTGTATCTGTACAGCATGAAAACGGAATACAGAAACATATGCAAAATGAAATGGTGTTTGACCTGCATCCTTGCATGTGGGATCAGGTAAAAGCTGTTCCTTCCCCCTACCTCATTTTGTGTTAAAAAAAAAAACTGATGGCATTTAGAAACTATCAGATGCTGTTTAGAAATATCAGGACTGACCCAATACTGTCCTGCTTACACCGAGTGTTTGCAGTTCTCCACTGCCCTCAGCCTTTATAGCATTGGCTGCCTTTTTATTGGACTTTCTCCCCTTTGGTTGCTATTAAACTAATTAAATTTCAATATGGTGTCTCAATAAGCATATATTCTGGGGGTTATAGAAGAGATGAGGTTATGTTCACAAGAGGTGGTTGGTGCTAATAAGGTCACCATCCTGCAATGTGGGGTAAGAAGGAAATCCTATTAGATTATTTTTTACACTTTATGTAAAATTTTAGAAAATAACCATAGCTCACACCCATTGTTGAGAAATTCAAAGCTTTTTGAAATTAGAAATATCTAAATGCACATGTATTTTAAGTATCCTCCCTTACATTGAAAATATAGCCTTCATGCTTATTTAATAACCAGTAGCCATATAGAGATCTGGGCATGACAGAAAGAGCACCGCAGGAGAGCCTGAGCAAGGCACAGAGAGCGCTTAAGTCACCAGAAAAGGCAGAACCCAGTTTTTGTGTTCTTAGGACTGCAAGGAAGGATAAAAAAAGGAACTTTACAGTAAGAAGTGTCTGAGAAGCCACCTCCTTGGTACAAGTCAGAAGGTACTTGGCCATCTTTTAAAGCCTTGAGCCTATATGTGGTGTTCTGAGGACTTAGCAAAGCAGGTCATCCTCTCTGACCCCTCTCTCTTGTTCTGTCCCATAACGTTTTGCTCACAGAGAGGAAGGACAATGAACACTGTTGGTGTATAAGGGAAATAATTTGTCACTGGTAATATCACAGTCTTAGGGCTCCCCAGGTGGCTCAGTGGTAAAGAATCCCATGAAAGAGTTACAGGTTTGATCCCTGGGTTGGGAAGCCTGGAGGAGGGCGTGGGAACCCGCTCCAGTGTTTTTGCCTGGAGAATCCCATGGACAGAGGAGCCTGCTGGGCTACGATCCCGGGGGCCGCAGAGAGTTGGACACGACTGAGCACACAGCGTGCATCACAGTCTTAGTTTTTTATAGCAGCTTCTTTAGGGAAGAATTCATTAGTAAAAAAGTGATAAGGAGAAAAGAAAGAGGGAGAATAATTGGTAAGTAAAAGTCCTTTGAAAGTAATTTAAAAAGTATTGTTTCCCAAACTTTAAAACTCTTAATTTGCTAATTCACATAATACATTTTAAACCTTTCCAAAGTCATAAAGTGTGCTCAAAACCCATCCTCCCCAACAGACACTGCTTTATCTTCCAATTCTTAAGCCTCTTTTAAGAGAGTTTGCTCTGATTTGGACATTACTCTTCATTTGTAATGTTTGAACACTGGAAAGAGTCAGACGTGATACATGAGCGACTAATACACCAGAGAGTGTATCTGTTCATATTGAGAAAGAGAAAAAAATCTAGGATTCTTAGTGAGTTAGAGTGGGTGTGTGAAAACAAGCTGGATTCAAAGTTTCCTGGGCCCCATTCCTTCTCTTTTGAGTCAGGGAAGGTTATTGTGAAATCACAGGTTCAGAACAGACCTCAAGGAATGTGTAGTATAGCTTTCTGTTAAAAACAAAGTGTCTAGAGCATGTGGTTTTCCTGTAGTTCCAAAATTATATGCCATTAATGGGTATGACTGTGGTCCGTGTGATAAGATTGACTGTTTTCTGTGATTATGGTTTGTGTGTCTGCCCTCTGATGCCTCAGTGAATCAGCCTTGTCTAACTCAATGAAACTAAGCTATGCTGTGTGGGGCCATCCAAGACGGATGGGTCATGGTGGAGAGGTCTGACAGAATGTGTCCACTGGAGAAGGGAATGGCAAACCACTTCAGTATTCTTGCCTTGAGAATCCCATGAACAGTATGAAAAGGCAAAATGATAGGATACTGAAAGAGGAACTCCCCCGTTCGGTAGGTGCCCAATATGCTACTGGATAGTGGAGAAATAACTGCAGAAAGAATGAAGGGATGGAGCCAAAGCAAAAACAATACCCAGTCAGCTGCATGGAGAAAAGGTCCCATCTAAGTGCGTGGGGAAAGAGATATCAGTTAAGGCTGTGTTCAGCTGCACATATACGAAGCAGAGGCTTCAATATCCAGGGTTTATTTTTCTCATTTCAGAAGAGGTCCAGAGGAAAGTGGTTTCCAGAATCGGTTCACCCAATTTTCTATGCTGGGCTCTGTCTTTCTGCTTGGCAGTCCTTAGCTGGGTGATATTTGTTTGCTGAATGGTCATAAGCTGATCCTTGCAGTTCCAGGGATCATGTATGTATCAAAGAAAGAATGGGTAAAGGAGAAGCCTCGTGACAGTCACATTCATCCCTTCTTATTGGAAAAACACACATTTTTAACATCTCTCCAGCAGACTGCTGCCTACAAAAAAAGGTATAATAATTGGTCTCTGTGGCTACAAGGAAGGCTGGAACAGTGAATACCTCACCTGACACTGGGCATCTGGTTGTCTTAAAGGTAACTGATGACCTACAAGTGAAGAACAAAGGATATACTAGATATTGAATATGTATCTGACAGTGTTGGCCGTATTTACCCACGATAGGTGAAGGATTTGCCTAAAAGGCATCAGGTCATGGATGGGACAATGAGAAGGCTGAAATCCTTGAAATCTGTTAAAAACATGTTGCTAATCCAGGGGGTCGCCTCTGCAGACTGTCTCTTACACCCATCCTGCCAACACCTAGTCTTGCCCCCTCTCTCCCTTACGGAGATAAGACCTATTCCCTAGAGAAACTGAATGAAGAGAGGCTCTGGATCAAAGGACACTAGGCTCTGCAGAAGGCAAGAGTGAAGATCTGTATCGAAAGGAGGGGGATTCATGGGAAGCCTGCACGTGGAGTGGTGAAACCCCATGGAGATTGCCCTGCTCCTGGAATGCTAGCAACTGTATACCAGTTAGGCAGGAGTTGGAAGACTTCCTTCCTGAAAAAAAGGGAAAATCCTCAGAGAACTAGACCTCTTGATACTTGTTGTTGCTGTCATTTTTATGTCTTAAATGTTAATGAAAAGAAAAGCTTTAGGTTTTATAGATAATTTTATATATTTTTAAAAAGCGTGGTGAGGGATTTAAGATCATGGCATACGGTCCCATCACTTCATGGGAAATAGATGGGGAAACAGTGGCAACAGTGTCAGACTTTATTTTTTTTGGCTCCAAAATCATTACAGATGGTGATTGCAGCCATGAAATTAAAAGACACTTACTCCTTGGAAGAAAAGTTATGACCAACGTAGAGAGCATATTGAAAAGCAGAGACATTACTTTGCCAACAAAGGTCCGTCTAGTCAAGGCTATGGTTTTTCCAGTGGTCATTTATGGATGTGAGAGTTGGACTGTGAAGAAAGCTGAGCACCGAAGAACTGATACTTTTGAACTATGGTGTTGGAGAAGACTCTTGAGAGTCCTTTGGACTGCAAGGAGATCTAACCAATCCATTCTAAGGGAATTCACCCCTGGGTGTTCTTTGGAAGGAATGATGCTAAAGCTGAAACTCCAGTACTTTGGCCACCTCATGCAAAGAGCTGACTCATTGGAAAAGACCCTGATGCTGGGAGGGATTCGGGGCAGGAGGAGAAGGGGACGACAGAGTATGAGATAGCTGGATGGTATCACCGACTCAATGGACGTGAGTTTGAGTGAACTCTGGGAGATGGTGGTGGACAGGGAGACCTGGCGTGCTGTGATTCATGAGGTTGCAGGGAGTAAGACATTACTGAGGGACTGAACTGAACTGACTGATAGTTGATTAGATTAAGTTGCTCATGCATAGGTGTGACTTCTAGAAAATCATGCTAAAAAATGAGAATTAAAACTTGAGGAAAAAAGCAGCCTCACATTCCAAGGAGAAGGAATCTATGGTATAAGTTCAAGTAAGTTAGTCTTTTATAAAGAGTAGTAAAAGTGAACAAATTTGTGAGTTGCGATAACACATTATTTAAAATAGCCAGTTTCCAACCAATTATGATGAAAGTTGCAAAGAAACATATTCAAGGAGAAATGCAGTCAACAGAAATGGACTCTGAATGGGACCAGGTATTAGATTTGACAGACAAAGGCTTCAAAGCACCTAATTAAAAAAAAAAATCTATAATCAAAGAATTAAAGGAAAATATTACAGTAACTGAACGAATAGCAAATCTTAATAGAAAGATAGAAACTTTGATAAAGAACCAGATGAAAACTCGATAGTTATAAACACAACAAATGAAATGAGAAAGTACCTAAATGAACTTAATAGTAGATTGGAGATGCAAAAGAAACAATCAGTAAGTTTGAAGGCAAATGAATAGAAATTACCTAATCCAAAGAACAGAAACGAGACTAAAGAAAAATGAACATGTCCTCAAAGTGGTAAAACATAAAGTATACCAATATACATTTAATGGGAGTTCTTTTTAAAAAGAGAAGGGAGAAAAAATGGGACAGTTTGTTTGGTGTTTTTTTTTTTTTAGAAGAAACAACACTTTCTTAAATCTTGTAATGAGAAACAATCTGTTGATCTGAGGAAATCAACAAGGCCCTTACAGGATAATCAGGAAAAGATTACACATGAACATGTTACAGTTCAGTCGTTGAAAAACAATGACAAAGTGAAAACCTTAATTAAAAAACCTAATGAAAATTTAAATTAAAATGCTATTGGCTAATGTCTCAGAAATAATAGAGACCTGAAGGCAGAAAGAAAAGGAAGAATGTAACCAACAATTCTGTATCAGAAAAACTATCCTTCCAAAATGAAAGTGGAATAAAGACATTACCAGATAAACAAAAAGTGAGAAGAACTTTTTGCTCGCAGACATTCCCTTCCCTTAAAAAAAAGCTGAAGAAAGTCCTTTGGGCTGAGAGCAAAGGACACCATGTGGCACCTGGAATAGATGAGTGAGTGAGTAAGTGCACTGGAAAGACCATCTGTATATACACGCTTGTGTGCATATATACACGTGTATAAGAAATGAAGAAAAATGTGAGCATAAAATATCTGTAAGTGTATATACACATATCTTTCTGCAAGCACTGGAACAAAGGGAATCACTTTACAGTACACCTGAAACTAACACAATGCTGTAAATTAACTACATTTCAACCCAAAAATGGTATGAAAAACTAAAAATATACCGCGCAACCAACTGATCACAAGAGAGCCTGAGTGGCTATAGTAATACTTGAAACAATACATTTTAAGAACAGAAATACTACTAGACAGAAAGTGGGACATTTCATGACAGAAGGTCAAAACATCAAGAGAAAAAACGATCATAACACATGTTTACAGCTAAGAGATCTTCACATTACATGAAACAAATGGAATTGAAAGGAGAAACAGACCAAGTATTAGCTACTTGACTTGTCACCCAAAGAATAATATTCTGACAATAGAATAAACATTCTTTTTCAAATGTATATGTCTATTCTCTAGGATAGACCATAAGCTAAGTAATATTGTTTTGCCCAATATATTTAAAAGGATTGAAGACATACACAGTATACCCCCAGAACAATGGAGTGAAATTAGAATCGACAGAAAATGAGAAAATTCCCCCAATATTTGAAATTAAACAACATGTTTTAAAATGACCCTTGGGTTGAAAAAAGAAATAATAAGGAAAATAAGAAAATGAAAATGGGAACACAACATAGCCAAAATTTTGAGTTCAGCTATAGAGTGATTAGCCGGGAATTTATAGTTTTAAATATGTTGTGCTGTGCTGTGCTTCCCTGGTGGCTCAGACAGTGAAGAACCCGCCTGCGGTGCAGGAGACCCGGGTTTGATCCCTTGCTCTGGAAGATTCTCTGGAGAAGGACATGGCAAACCCACTCCAGTATTCTTGCCTGGAGAATCCAATGACAGAGGAGGCTGGTGGGCTACAGTCCACAGGGTCACCAAGAGTCAGACAGGACTGAACAACTGACACTCTCACAAGATAGAGTGTTAGTAGGAAATTGATAGTTTTAAACATGTTGTTTGTAGTCGCTCAGTCATGTCCGGCTCTCTGTGATGTTAGAAAGGAACAAAAGATATTAAATTACTAGTCTAAGTTTCTACATTGAGAGCAGAATAATATAAAATCAAATCTGAACTATGTGGAATAAAAGAAATACTAAAGATCAGAGCACAAATAATGAAATAGAAAACAGAAAATCAGTTAAACCAAAAATTAGTTCTAATCCGATATACCTTTAACTAGCTCAGCCAACAGAAAACCAGTTGTTTTGTTTTTGCCGTTGTTTGTTGGTTAGTTGCTAAGTTGTACCCAACTTTTTTGTGATCCTGAGGACTGTAGCCTGCCAGGCTTCCTTGTCCATGGGCTTTCCCAGGCAAAAATACAAGAGTGGGTAGCCATTCCCTTCTCCAGGAGATCTTCTCCACCCAGGGATCCATCCTGAGTCTCCTGCATTGCATAAGAGAGGATGTAAGTTGCCAAACTCAGAAGTGAAAAAGGGGCATCATTATATACCCTACCAAAATTATGCCAACAAATTAGATAGTTTAAATGAAGTAGATAAATTTCTATAAGTCCTTTGGGCTGAGAGCAAAGGACACCATGTGGCACCTGGAATAGATGAGCGAGTGAGTAAGTGCACTGGAAAGACCATCTGTATATACACGCTTGTGTGCATATATACACGTGTATAAGAAATGAAGAAAAATGTGAGCATAAAATATCTGTAAGTGTATATACACATATCTTTCTGCAAGCACTGGAACAAAGGGAATCACTTTACAGTACACCTGAAACTAACACAATGCTGTAAATTAACTACATTTCAACCCAAAAATGGTATGAAAAACTAAAAATATACCGCGCAACCAACTGATCACAAGAGAGCCTGAGTGGCTATAGTAATACTTGAAACAATACATTTTAAGAACAGAAATACTACTAGACAGAAAGTGGGACATTTCATGACAGAAGGTCAAAACATCAAGAGAAAAAACGATCATAACACATGTTTACAGCTAAGAGATCTTCACATTACATGAAACAAATGGAATTGAAAGGAGAAACAGACCAAGTATTAGCTACTTGACTTGTCACCCAAAGAATAATATTCTGACAATAGAATAAACATTCTTTTTCAAATGTATATGTCTATTCTCTAGGATAGACCATAAGCTAAGTAATATTGTTTTGCCCAATATATTTAAAAGGATTGAAGACATACACAGTATACCCCCAGAACAATGGAGTGAAATTAGAATCGACAGAAAATGAGAAAATTCCCCCAATATTTGGAAATTAAACAACATGTTTTAAAATGACCCTTGGGTTGAAAAAAGAAATAATAAGGAAAATAAGAAAATGAAAATGGGAACACAACATAGCCAAAATTTTGAGTTCAGCTATAGAGTGATTAGCCGGGAATTTATAGTTTTAAATATGTTGTGCTGTGCTGTGCTTCCCTGGTGGCTCAGACAGTGAAGAACCCGCCTGCGGTGCAGGAGACCCGGGTTTGATCCCTTGCTCTGGAAGATTCTCTGGAGAAGGACATGGCAAACCCACTCCAGTATTCTTGCCTGGAGAATCCAATGACAGAGGAGGCTGGTGGGCTACAGTCCACAGGGTCACCAAGAGTCAGACAGGACTGAACAACTGACACTCTCACAAGATAGAGTGTTAGTAGGAAATTGATAGTTTTAAACATGTTGTTTGTAGTCGCTCAGTCATGTCCGGCTCTCTGTGATGTTAGAAAGGAACAAAAGATATTAAATTACTAGTCTAAGTTTCTACATTGAGAGCAGAATAATATAAAATCAAATCTGAACTATGTGGAATAAAAGAAATACTAAAGATCAGAGCACAAATAATGAAATAGAAAACAGAAAATCAGTTAAACCAAAAATTAGTTCTAATCCGATATACCTTTAACTAGCTCAGCCAACAGAAAACCAGTTGTTTTGTTTTTGCCGTTGTTTGTTGGTTAGTTGCTAAGTTGTACCCAACTTTTTTGTGATCCTGAGGACTGTAGCCTGCCAGGCTTCCTTGTCCATGGGCTTTCCCAGGCAAAAATACAAGAGTGGGTAGCCATTCCCTTCTCCAGGAGATCTTCTCCACCCAGGGATCCATCCTGAGTCTCCTGCATTGCATAAGAGAGGATGTAAGTTGCCAAACTCAGAAGTGAAAAAGGGGCATCATTATATACCCTGCCAAAATTATGCCAACAAATTAGATAGTTTAAATGAAGTAGATAAATTTCTAGGGTCACACTTCTTAAGCAAGTCTGTTTCTTAAGAAATAGAAAATGTATTTAAACCTTTATACATTGATGAAACTGAATTTGAGAAGCAGCAAGAATGTTTCCCAACTCAGTTTATGATGCCACAGATGTACTCTGTATCCCCAGGAGCAAGCACTAAGAAGGTCACTTTAAAAATAGCTAAAAAATTAACAATGGGATTAAAATGGGATATCACAAAAGTAAACCACAGGCCAGCGTTTCTCTTAAACACAGATGTAAAAATTCATAATAAAATGTTAACCAGCCAAATCTAGCAATGTGTCAAAATTGTTGCTTGTTTTTCACAGTTTAAAATGAACTGTTGGGGAATACACTTACATCTAAAAGGAAAAAATAAATCCATAATATCTTTGCCTCTACTGATACAGATTCCACAAGTGATTGATTGGATCTCAGTAGTCATCCACGCAAGTGAAGTGTGGGCTTATTAAACGTTCAGTTCAGTTCAGTCACTCAGTCGTGTCCAACTCTTTGCGAAATCATTTCTGATAAATGAGGTCACAGAAAAGAACAAGACAAAACCAGAAAAGTAGAGTGCACCCAGAGCAGCATCTGTGATGTTCAGAAGTCTGTACTGCCTCTGATAATTGACCTCTGGGCCCAAATACCAAAGGGGACTGACACAGGCAGAGGGGCCACTGTGTACACAGAGAGATGGCTTAAAACTGCAGGACATAAGTTGGGCAAAATGTAAACCTTATCTGTAGGATGACAGCTCACCGAACAGCACAACAAGTGGAGGGTGAAACTATTTTAGGTGCTTTACAGCTGCACTGAGCTATGATTTACATCCCATACACAGTTCTCACACAGTGATGGTGTGAATGGCAGCTTGAAACATCTTAGCAAATTTCCAGAGTTGGACCATCACAAACCTGGTTTTATGGCCCGAGAGTCATGCCCCCCACACTTCCCTTGAAGGCATTTGCAGCCATTCCCCACTGCATCTGCAGACCCCGGACACCACAGGTTTGCTCTGTGTCTCTGCTGCTGTTACTGTTCAGTCTCTAAACTGTGTCTCTTTGTGACCCTATGGGCTGTAGCACGGTGGGCTTCCTTGTCCTTCATTATCTCCTGGAGTTTGCTCAGACTCACATCCATTGAGTCAATGATGCCATCCAGCCATCAACCATGTGTCTCTGTAGTGTTTCTTTTTCTAGACCTGTCCTTGTCCCTGATGAGATCTGTGTTTCCCTTCTCTGAAAGACATATGCTTGATTCCACGTCAGAAGAGCAGACGGGCAACAGGAACCCCCAGAACACCTTGCCCCACCCACCTCGCCATACACACACCATGTATGACCAGAGTTTCTTTAGACCTGGAAAGTAAGGTTTCTGCCTCTCTGGAGAAGTTTTAATAGTAACTTAAATGACTTACCAAGGAAACCTTTCCATGTTACCACGATTGGTCTCTCAAGGGCATGGCTGTGGAGCCTAGGAGCAGAACACAGATGTGTTCGGAGCACTGTGCCAGGGGTAAGGGAGTAACTGGAGACGCAGAAGCAAAGAGACTAGGGGCAGATTTTCCTGGAAAGGATTCTCCTCTTTGCTCTTAGATTCTCATAACCAACACCAGCTCTGGAAGGAAAGCAGTCGACCCACGTTTCAATGCTGTTCTGAAGCAGGACTCTTTCCGGTGAGTGAGAGGGTGCGATTCTCTGTTCTGTCTGCAGGCGCGGCCCGTGGATTACCCTAAGGACTTCCTGTCTCACCAGGTTCCCGTGTCTTTCCACAAGCACTGGAACATCGATCCTGTGAAGGTCTACTTCACGTGGCTGGCGCCCGGTGAGGAGGACCGAGCCAGGCAGCAGAGCCGAGGAGGCTTCAGAGAGGAGCTGTGAAGCTCGGGGCCCGCGGGCGCGCTGTCCTGCTGGGCTGCGTCTGGCGGCTCACCTGTGCGTGACACACGGCGTCGGAAGCGTCCTGACTGCAGGTGGACGTGTGATGTGGTCATTTTTGTGTTGGGGGCGGGGAAGAAGTCATAGGGAAAACAGATTTTTTTTTCTTTTCTGGGGAAAAAAAATCACTTGCATTGGCATTATGCAGTTCTTGTAATACACAATGATTACTGTGTATTTTTCAAGCTGTGAAACAGCAGCTTTATTTCTGTCACAGAAAAATAAATGGTACCAGAAGTCTCCTTCCTGTCCTCGCTCTTCATTATAACAGACGTGTCAGCTGGGCATGAGGCTGGTGAGACGTGACTGTCTTCACCATTATACGTAAAATAAAGAAGAGAAGGTGTGTTGACCTGGATCTTACCATGGGCCAACTTTTAAACCTTACTATTGATGATCAAAATGATTTCCTGGTAACTCAGTAGGAAGACTGCTATATTAAGGATCATTCGTAAAACATCATGGAAGTCTAGCAAATGAAAAAATCCCCTGGAGTCTGTAATCAGAGTTGTTATGTTTTATCTGTTTTTCTGTTTATGCCTCATAAAAAGAGAATAAGTCTTCTGTGAGAGTTTTCTGCTTCTTTAGAGGTTCATCTGTGTTCTATTTCTCCCTGAAGCCCTATCTTTATGACCTACTTATAACACAAAAGTGTACTGACTGCTGCCAGAAAAATGTTCTCAGTATTTAAAAAACAGTGTTGTATTTTATTCAAGTCACTGAGTTGTGTAAAGTCTCAGCGGTATATTAAATTAATTGTACTTGGTATTTTATTCTTATTATATATTTCGTAATGACTCCAGACTCAGAAAGGACCTCCCCAGTGTCAGGGAGGGCTGCATGGTGATTTGGCAACTTCCCAGGGTTCTCAAGGAATGAAATCTGCAAACAGTATTTTGAAACTGTGTTAATTTCCACATCATAGCTTTAATATATAGTAATTTAATACACTATTTTTAAAGCTTATTCTGTATTTAACATTTAATTATATAATTCCATTTTCTAAAAGTGCACAAAATTTGATTTTACTGTGTCTTAAACTAATTTTGGCATAGTAAAATACTTTTTTTAAAATAAAATTATTAATTTTGTTTATAATGTTTTTATATCCAAGCATAGGGTTTTAAAGCTGTGTCACCAAACGTATCCATGTGTGTGTGTTAATGATACATTTTTCTTGCAGCTTATATGGATTTCCAAAACAATGCAGTAGTATTTGTCATTTTCCCAAACTAGCCAATACCAAGACTGGTATGTTTTCAATGATAACTGAACACCCTGGATCCATCTCTCTGAAAGTGGATTTTGTGGTCTCTCCGGGGAGTGGACCCAGCAGGATCGGTTGGCTGAGAAGCGCCTGAAGGATGCAAGCGTCTGGCCACGCTGCTGCTGCTGGCATCGGCATGTTGCCATAGCTGGGATCCCTGTCGCCGTCACAGCCGCCTTCGTGGCCCCTGTGGTCATGCACCTGGAGGGCTGGGCTGCCGGACCCCGTGGAGAGAAGCCTTCAGCTCCTCCTCGTGCCAGCTGCTCACACGCAGAGAGCAGTGTGTGCCTCTGACAGGACGGAACGTGAGGCATCTCTACGTGAAGGTCCTCGCCGAGCTTTCTCTGTTACGACGACCAGTGCCTTCTGCTGATACCGAGGCGCCTCCTCTGGTACTTTTAGGTATTCTGTTAACTATGTTTACTTTTTGGAACTGGGTAAGCCTAACAATAAGTAAAAGAACTTTGCCTAAGTTTCTGCTTTCTCCAGTCTATTTTGGGTCCGAGTGGAGTGGGAGTGGGGAGGGCCACGAGGAAGGGAAATAATGAAATCAGAGGAGGAAGTTGGCAGCTGGGTAAACACAGTTTTTAAAAAGAAAACTAAAAGCCTATCCTTCTGAGAGAAAACCATGGACGTTGAAGATGTATTTACACATGATCTATAAAACCATTATCTATTTTACTATATAATGAATTGGAAATACGTTGGAACTGATTCTCATAGAGTCTGTATCTTAAGGACCAGTTTTGAATCTGAACTTTCCTGGACCCTGTCCTTTGCATATTTTCTGTGCCTTTTAAATAGGAATTTACTTCAAATGGCTATTTTAATACTGGGGTATCACTCTCAGAGAGTTGCAAATGGAGTCACTGGAATGCCATTTTTGCTTTTAAGCCACTTCTGCTGATAGAGCCAAAGCAAGCTGCCTGACTAAATAGGACTTTAACATCTTGTGGCAAAATAGAAATCCAAACGCAAACACAGCTTTTACAGACTGTTTGGGAGCAAAGGGCCGTGGGCGTGCTGGACTGCCAGTGACGCTCGACACGGGTGTGTGAGTATCAGCACTGAGTTCCCTGACTTACTGAATACCTACAGTGCTTCCACAGACATAGCCACTGCGATTGTTTCTGTATTTTCCTCAAACATTTATAACAGAGTAGACATTTGTAAGAATGTTTCTGCTGTCTTTCATTCATAATCGGAGCTGGAACTTACCTGGACTAAAATGGATCAATCAGTAGATTCATTCAGCAACTGTTTCTTAAACGCTTACTACATGTCGGACCTTCCAGGATGACCCTTGCCCCTTGTCTGTCCTCCTCACCATGTTATTCCCTGCATCCTTGAATGCCTGGCACAGAGTAGGTGCTATCATTTTATGTTCCCAAGCTTTCTATCAACATGTCACCTGCAAAAGATGCTTTCCTTCTATGTATAGTAAGTGAAGGCTTTGGGACTTCCCTGGTCCAATGGCTAAGACTCCATGCTCCCCATGGGCAGGGGCCCTGGGTTTCACCCTGGTCAGGGAACTAGATCCCACGTGCCACAACTAAGAGTTCACACACAGCAACTAAAGATCCTCCATACTGCAACGAAGACCCAGTGCAGACAGATAAATAAATATTAAAAGAAAGAAAGGGAAGACTTTGTTTCTGGCATTAAGTCTTTTAGCACATGTTTTCACTTTAAAGACACATATTCCTGGAAGGAGTTGGGGTAGGTACAAGGGAAAAGGACATAAACCAGTAATAAGATGATTTATAATAATAATAAATGCTCTAAATTAGACACTGAGAACAGGGAGACAGAACCAGGTGGGGGCTGGGGACTCCTTTGGATGGAGTGGTCGGAGAGGGCCGCTGAGAAAGGCCTGCCGAGTGAAGACGGCACTGAACAGTCAGGAATGCAGAGATGGATGCGCGCAGTGTCTAGGAAGGGGGGACAGCAGACCTGAAGGCGCTAAGGTGGGGACAGACCTGGCGTGTCCGAAAACAAGAGCAAGCCCGTGTGACCGTGTGGCTGTTGTCAGTTATCATTAAACATCCAGCTGATGTCGAATAAACAGTTGCTATGGAAGTCTGGAGCTCAGTGCAGAAGTCAGAGCCAGCGTTATAATTTGGGGACTTACTAGTAATTTTTAAAGATTTTGGAAGCCCACGGGACTGGACAAGATCGTGCTGGGAGAGAAGGAAACAGAGTCAGCCTGAGCAGGAGGGTCAGGGGGATGGAAGGGAAACTCGGGACAGGTTTGTGTAAAGGAAACCAAGGAAAGAGCGTTCGGAGAAGCAAGTGGTCGTGTGCCGCCTGTTGCCAAGAGGCCCCTTAGGAGAGAAAGGGGAAGAGACGGTGTGACCTAGCAGCATGGGAGTGACCTTGACGAGCTGGCTCCCAGAAAGGCGGCAGAGACTGTAGAGAGCAAGTATAAACATCTGGAGGGGTCGATAGTTAGTTCTTTTTATGATTTGAAGACAGCCTAAGGTAGTTTGAGGGAAACCATGAGATCTCAGGAGTTTTTAAGGTGGGAGATTCTAGGAGACTCAGTGTGAGATGTGAGTGATAAGTAGAGGGGAAAAGGATGAGAGATTGGACTGGCGTCCTGGTGACATGGAGCAGGGGATCCCCGGAGTCCAGTGCAGGAATCTTGACAGGAAGGTCTACTGTCAAGAGGAAGGTTTTTCGATTTGCTGACATGAAGATGTCCCTGGAATCCAGTGCAGGAATCTTGACAGGAGGGTCTTCTGTCAAGGGGAAAGTTTTTCAATTTGCTGATGTGAAGATGTGGGTACTGACATCCATCATTTCTATTAAGTGTGAGACAGGATATTTGCCGAGAATGTCTGACTTTTACACAGGTTTGCTTTATGGAAATGGCAACATTAATAACAACGATAATGATGACAACCACATATGTGATACTTATACTTGGCACGATTCCTAGTGTTTCACACATTATGTTATTGACTCGTCACAACAACCTCTGAAGTGAATACTAGTGTGTTCTCCAGTTTATACTGGCGGTAACTGAGGCACGGATTTAATATCCAGCCCAAGGTCACACAGCTGCTAAGTCAGTGGCAGAGCTGGGTTTTGAACCCAGACATTTTGGTTCTAGAGTTTATTCATATAATCTCTGCTCATCCACCCCTGTCAAAAACATGTAGCCTCTTTCCAGACCATGCACCTGGTTCTAAAACACTAGCACAGTTAAAGATGACCATGAATCCAAGAGTTAGGGATTCTAACCCTAACTGGTGGTCCAGTGGCTAAGACTCCAAGCTCCCAATGCAGGGGCCCTGGGTTCCATCCCTGGTCAGGGAACTAGACCCCATGTGCCGCAGCTAAGAGTTTGCATGTCACAACTAAAGATCCCATGCAGCCAGATAAATGACTATTAGAATCCAAGAGTTAATCAGGAAGTAATTCTACATAAGAGATGAAAGGCAAGTATGATTACATATCAAATTACAGAAGCAATATGTACTGGGAGGTAAAAGAAGGGAAAAACCGGCTCAGTGAAACTGAATTTTGAATTTTTGTTCTAGAACTCTGGAAAACAATACTCTGGTAAGAGTTAAGAGCCTCATACACTGACCCAGGTTTCCTGGAGGCACATACCCTAGTGAGACACGTCCTTGCCCTGATAAGCTTGAACAAGAATGTTCAGAGTAGCATACACAGTTCAGAAGAGCTGAAAGTCTAGGTGTCCACCGCTTGGGGAATTGGTAAGTTCTGGAATGTCTTTACAGTGTCACATTATGCTGTGGTTAGTATGGGTGAAATACAGCTACGTGACATGTCTCAATGTTAAGCAAGTTTTACAAGATCACAGAATAAAACTTACAGTTGAATCTCCTTTATGTAACTTGAAACTGTGGAAAAATGAAAAAATAAATGTATATAGATACACGTCTAAAACAATTAAGAGGATAGACAAAATTCAAGATAGTAGTTACCTCCCCGTCTCTAAATCCTTTTACTTAATCACCCCTCATCTGAAAAATTCTGTTTCCCATATGACATGACACTGTCCAGGGGTTAGGACATGGGTATCTGGATATCTTTTGGGGGAGTGTCATCAGCTCCCCACAGTATGTGATGTGACACTTCAGCAGACGGGTGAGTGAGGGGAGTTTGAGGATGGCCTGCCTACGCCTCCTTTCATTCACTCATTCATTCACACTTGACAGATATATTTTGGGCCACTACCTTGTGCCAGGGGCTTCCCTGGTGGCTCAGACAGTGAAGAATCTGCCTGCGGTGCAGGAAACGCAGGTTTGATCCCTGGGTTAGGAAGGTCCCCTGGAGAAGGGAATGGCCACAACCCATTTCAGTATTCTTGCCTGGAAGAGCCTGGCAGGCTACAGTCCATGGGGTGGCAAAGCGTGGGACATGACTGAGAGACTAACACTGTGTGCCAGGCACTGTGATAAACACTGGGTGCTCAGTGATGCCACCTACATCATCTCTTACCAGCAAGCACACACACAAACACAAATTTACTGTACATAGCTTGCCATTCTTTGGCTTCCCTGGTGGCTCAGACGGTAAAGAATCTGCCTGCAGTGCAGGAGACCTGGGTTCAATCCCTGGGTCAGGAAGATCCTCTGGAGAAGGGAATGGCAACCCACTCCAATATTCTCGCCTGGGAAATCCCATGGACAAAGGAGCCGGGTGGGTTACAGCACTTGGGGTCACCAAGAGTCAAACTAACACCTTAACTTCAGTCATTCTTTACAAATAGAAGAAATTAGGCTAAAGACCTGCCTGAGGGACTTCCCTGGCGATCCAGTGGTTAAAAAACAGCTCCTGCTGCAGGGGGCATGGGCTTGATCCCTGGTCTGGGAGCTAAGATTCTGCTTGCTATGTGGCCAAAGAAAGAATCCCTGGGTTAGGAAGGTCCCCTGGAGAAGGGAATGGCCACAACCCATTTCAGTATTCTTGCCTGGAAGAGCCTGGCAGGCTACAGTCCATGGGGTGGCAAAGCGTGGGACATGACTGAGAGACTAACACTGTGTGCCAGGCACTGTGATAAACACTGGGTGCTCAGTGATGCCACCTACATCATCTCTTACCAGCAAGCACACACACAAACACAAATTTACTGTACATAGCTTGCCATTCTTTGGCTTCCCTGGTGGCTCAGACGGTAAAGAATCTGCCTGCAGTGCAGGAGACCTGGGTTCAATCCCTGGGTCAGGAAGATCCTCTGGAGAAGGGAATGGCAACCCACTCCAATATTCTCGCCTGGGAAATCCCATGGACAAAGGAGCCGGGTGGGTTACAGCACTTGGGGTCACCAAGAGTCAGACTAACACCTTAACTTCAGTCATTCTTTACAAATAGAAGAAATTAGGCTAAAGACCTGCCTGAGGGACTTCCCTGGCGATCCAGTGGTTAAAAAACAGCTCCTGCTGCAGGGGGCATGGGCTTGATCCCTGGTCTGGGAGCTAAGATTCTGCTTGCTATGTGGCCAAAGAAAGAAAGAATCACCTAAAGATCTGTCTGGTATTATTCTGGGCTTCTCTGTCCACAAGTCTGCGGGATATTTTCAGATATTCCCAAACCTAGAATTTCTTTTTACTAGATTATCTTCTTGTCTTATTTCCACACACCCCCCTCCCCACCATCGAGTTTCTACTGATTTTATAACTCAAATTGGGAGTTATTCTGCTCCTTCTTTCATCAGGGCAGGGTGAGCACAGGGTTAAACGGTCCTGTGCTGGCCTCATTATTACGTGACCTCGGGCTGGTCACGTAGTGTCTCTGGGCCTCAGTTTGGTAATGAAATGCAGTTTGAACTTTAAAATGCTGTGATTCTACTATTTAAATAGAGGGCCCCTATCACTAACTATCCCCCATAGGTGCTATTTCCACATCTGTGCTCCATCCTGAAAAGACCTTAATCTCGACTTAATTACAATGAATTATCTGCTCTATCAATCTGGAAAATTTTGTCAGATTGAGTTTAATCAATTTGAAGTACATCTAGTTTTCATTCACGGATTCAGAAACCCAGGAGAACTGTAATAAGGGTTTTAAGATAATACTTCTTATGGACACAAAAGTTAACTTTGGCTCATTCAGTCAATATTAAGTTTTCTCTTCTGTTTTAAGGTTCTGGGATCTCATGGTGAGCAAAAGCAGCAAGTTTATTGTTCTTGCAGAATTTATCATCAAGGGCATAGATAGGAATCAAAAACTACTGGGCTTCCCTGGTGGCTCAGTGGTAAAGATTCTGCCTGCCATTGTGGAAGACATGGGTTCGATCCCTGGTCTGGAAGTTCCCACCAGCCATGGAGCAACTGGAGCCTGTGTACCACAGCCACTGGGCTGCAACTCCTGGAGCCCTAGAGCCCGTGCTCTGCAACAAGAGAAGCCACCGCAGAGACAAGCCCGAGCACCACGATGGAGAGCAGCCGCCAGTCACCACAACCAGAGGAAAGCCCTCGGCAACAAAGACCCAGCACAGCCAACCAGAGGGCAGACGACTGCTGCTACTAACTCACATGACTGCGAACTTCAGTACATGCTCACAGGCATGTGGGCTTTGATTTGAGACACAAAACTAAAAAGCAGTTAGCCAGGTAAAGGGTCAGGAGGAGAGCATCTCAGGAAGAAAAACAGAAGATGCAAAGGTTCTGCGGTGGAGGGATCATAGCTTCTTTGAGAAACAGGGAAGCCAGTGAGGCTGCCGTGCTCTGGGGTTGTATCTCACGGCCCCTGTGACTGGCTTTTCTCACGGACCTCTCCATGCGCTCACTGTTCCATAACAGAATCCCACAGAGTGGTCACTGTATGTATGTTTACACTGTAATTCATCTAAGGATTTCTCCAGTATCGGTAATTTTAACCATTTGCCATTTCCAAACTTTGGATTCATTTTTATAAGGGATTAAATAGAAGCTTGCTCCTTGGAAGAAAAGCAATGACAAACCTAGACAGTGTAATAAGAAGCAGAGACATCACTTGGCCAACAAAAGTCTGTATAGTCAAAGCTATGTTTTTTCCAGTAGTCATGTATTGATGCGCGAGTTGGACCATAAAGAAAGCTGAGTGCCAAAGAATTGATGCTTTGGAATTGTGATGCTGGAGAAGACTCTTGAGAGTCCCTTGGACACCAAGGAGATCAAACCAGTCAATCCTAAAGGAAATCAACCCTGGATATTCATTGGGGGGACAGATGCTGAAGTTCTCATATTTTGGCCACTTAATGCAAAGAGTTGACTCATTGGAAAAGACCCTGATGCTGGGAAAGACTGAAGGCAAAAGAAGAGGGCAGCAGAGGATGAGATGGTTGGATGGCATCACCAACTCTGGATATGAGTTTGAGCAAACTCCAGGAGATAGTGAAGGACAGAGGAGCCTGGTGTGCTGCAGTCCATGGGGTTGCAGAGAGTCAGACACAACTTAGTGACTGAACAACAACAAATAGGTGGAATATAAAATACAACACTAACATATCTACAAAACAAAGACAGACTCACAGACATGGAGAACAGACTTGTGGTGACTGAGGGGCAGAGAGGGCATGGAGGGAGGGAGGGGAAGTTTGGGGTTAGCAGATGCACTACTACTAGTCCATCCATGTAGGATGGATAAATAACAAGGCCCTGCTATATTTTTAGCCCAGGGAACTATATTCAATATCTGTGACAAACAATAATGGGAAGAATATGTGTGTGTTTGTAAATCACTTTGGTATACAGTAGAAATTAACACAACACTGTAAATCAACTATACTTAAGTAAATCAATGTGATTAGTTTTATCTGTTTGGGAATGCCATTTGCATTTATCAATTAGTTTTCCTTTCACAGTTGTATAAGAGCTATAACATAAATTGTCATGGACTGAACTCTGTGCTAAGTCACTTCCGACACTTTGCAACCCTGTGGACTGTAGCCCACCAGGCTCCTCTCTTCATGGGATTCTCCAGGAAAGAATACTGGAGTGGGTTGTCATTTCCTACTCCAGGGAGTCATTCTGACCCAGGTCTCGAACCCAGGTCTCCTGCATTGGCAGGCGGGTTCTTCACTGTCTGAGCAAACTGGGAAGCCCAAAGTCATAAAACCTGGATTTTAATCCTGACTCTACAACTTACTATGTAATGCTAAACAAGTTGATTAACCTCTCTACACCTCAGTGTTCTCTTCTGTAAAATGCATAGAACAATAGTTCCTACCTTTTAGGGCTGTTGTGAGGAATAAATGAGTTAAATGATATAATCAATGAGAATACCCAGCACAATATATAGAAACCTACATTAAAGCTGTGTCTTGTTTAAAAATTATTCATGCCATTTTGCTCCTTATCTTCCTAATTCTGATAAATTTCCCTAGTAAAACAAAAAAATTATTGATAGAGCCATATATCTAACTTACAATTTTTCTGTGCTATTTGTAAATAGCTCTTATAATTGAAAAAAAAAACTTAGAAATAAAGGATATAGGCCATTTTAAAATTTCCAAGCAAAAGGGATTTAGTAAAGTTGCCAACAAGAAATCTTGGGAGAAAAATAGCATGAGCTATCCTTGACAAGATTTAGCTTGGGTTGCTAGTTCTAACAAAGGTACAAATTATTTGCTTCTAAAACAGCACATACCTTTGGTATAGAAGAGCTGTAATGGGGATAACATGGTTTTCCAAGGA
Source organism: Madoqua kirkii (assembly GCA_006408675.1). Lineage (NCBI taxonomy): Eukaryota > Metazoa > Chordata > Mammalia > Artiodactyla > Bovidae > Madoqua > Madoqua kirkii. The sequence continues at coordinate 26,369 of SJYC01020774.1, forward strand.
CCCAAAGGATTAATTAAAAATTCAATTTCCTTTTCACATTAGGCAACAGAATCATAAAACTCTCTGAAAACATAATACCAAAAAATACATACTCAGATTTTGGGGCACTCTGTAAACTATAAATCCCAAAGTTTCAACTTCCAGCTGGGAGGAATATGAGATGGAATGTGGGAACTTTTCACCTAGCTGAGAATTTGCCGTCGGTATTAGATTCCTACTGCTGCTGTAACAAATGACTGCAACTCAGCGGCTTAAGACATCAGTTATTATCTTGGAGTTCTGGGGGTCAGATGTCCGGAACGGGTCTCGCAGGCTCATCAGGTTTCATCAGGGCTGCTCTCCTCCCGGAGCTTCCGGGGGGAACTCATCTCCTTCCCTTTAAGCGAGGGATCTATTTCCCTGCAACCCCCGGATGCCACCTGCACCTGCACCCCTCGGCTCCTGGCTCCTGCTTCCGTCTTCAAAGACAGCAGCGTATTATGTTTAAACCTCTCTCCACCTCTGGCCCTCCTGCCTCCCTCTTACTGGGTCCAGTGATTACACTGGACTGACCGGGAAAGCCCACAATACCCTCCCTGTCTCAAAGTCTTTTCCTTCATCTCATCGGCACGCCTTTTGCCACCTGAGGGGACATGTACACAGACCCTGAGGGATGAGGATGTGGACATTTCTGGGGACCACGGTTCTGTCCACCACACCATTCGAGGCTCTGTTCTTCCTTGAAGTCAGATTTACTTGGGTGTGTTGCTATTCAGTGCTACCTTGGGCTCTGTGGATGATGACGCTACATGTATGACAAATGCTTTCTCTGCCAAATCAAATCTGCATGCATTTTTGTACAACTTGAATGCAACCGACATTGTCCTAAAACTTTTTTAGTTTACAGCTGAACACACTTCTCTCCCTGTCATCACACAGGACATGTGGAACCAACGGACGAGAGGCCCCCTAACGTTTCTGTAACAGCTCATCATGTCGGTTTGCACACGATCATCACCTCCCGGTGTTCTCACATTTTGTTATGGGAGGTGGAGCACCTCAGAGAAATGCTGGCAACAAGGTGACATGAGGACCGCCTGGTGATGGCTGGAAGCCAGCCTCCTTTGTCATGCTACCGTTTCTTGCTACTTCCAAGGATAAGGTCTCTGGCTTGGCCCTTAAGATGCTCAGCACTAGCTAATTTAGGAAATTTCCACAGTGGCTCTTTAGGAACTACAAGTAAGGGAAATGACCTTATGGATGAAATCACAGCTAAATTTAAATAGAATTCCAACAAACAGTTTTAGAAGCCTTTTCGAAAATTGAGTTCATTGCCACTTTCATGGTGAATTCTCTTCCAAGAGATGATTTCAACTGCAATTCCCCCTAAGGGTGAAAAATGGATTTAAACAGGGATGTTCTGAAAGGCACAAATTCACAAAAGTTCTGCTTTTACACTGTGTGCCATGAATGACACGAGCCCTCACTATGAGACTTTCAAATGTGTTTTTCTGGCAGGAAACCTGGGAGTTCAAAAGAAGAAGAAAAGTAGCTGTCTGAGAAACACGCTCACCAGCCCCGAACCAAGGGATGGCCTAGAGACACAAAGCACAGCAGAAATGACACTTTCAATGATGGTCTTGCAAGATTGGGTGTCTGGTGGGCAGGCACCCTCAGGGCGGTTACAACAAGCAATTTCCTAACACGCAGGTCCCTCTCCCCAGTTCCTCATTGGCTGAGTACTGTGGGATGTATAATCTTCCCAGATGTCACCTCAGTTTCATTATTTCCTTACAGGGTATCCTTTCTCCCTTCCCAATTTACATCCTTATTTTTCAGCAAAG